>BDSI01000119.1:147377-385187 GCA_003117195.1 Eudorina sp. 2006-703-Eu-15
GGTTGTCATGCGCCGACAGGGAGGGATGGGCGTTGGGTGGGTTGTCATGCGCGCAGGGAGGGGGGCGTTGGGTGGGTTGTCATGCGCCACAGGGAGGGAGCGGGGACGTTGGGTGGGTTTTCATGCGCCACAGGGAGGGAGGGACGTTGGGTGGGTTTTCATGCGCCTCAGGGAGGGATGGGCGTTGGGTGGGTTGTCATGCGCCACAGGGAGGAAGGGAGTTGGGTGGGTTTTCATGCGCCACAGGGAGGGATGGGCGTTGGGTGGGTTGTCATGCGCCACAGGGAGGGATGGGCGTTGGTGGGTTGTCATGCGCGACAGGGAGGGATGGGCGTTGGGTGGGTTGTCATGCGCCGCAGGGAGGGAGGGGCGTTGGGTGGGTTGTCATGCGCGACAGGGAGGGATGGGCGTTGGGTGGGTTGTCATGCGCCACAGGGAGGGATGGGCGTTGGGTGGGTTGTCATGCGCGACAGGGAGATAGGGTGGGCGGGAGGTTGGGTTGTCATGCGCCCCAGGGAGGGAGGGTGGGAGGACTGGTTCGTTGTTGTCCGGGGCGGATGACACGGTTCGTGTCGTCCACCAGTCAGCGCGTTGTTCATCGGGTCGACTGAGACCGACCGTCTTTGGATAGGCCCCGCGGGGCGGATGTGTTTGGGCAACGTTTAGATGTCCATGTGCATATTATTATTGTTGACCGTTTGGGTCAAGAATCGAGTCTGTCAACTTGTCGTTGGGGTCGCTGCAGCCTGCTTGCGCCGTTTGCAAGGCGGGACCCGTGGCCTTTTGGTTGAGCGGAACCTGGAGGAAGAACTTTGTTTGCTGATGAATGAGCGGCTCGTGCGCCATGTATGTATGTGTGTGTGTGCGGCCCGCAGTATTTGGGTATTTTTCCGCGCCTGTCAAGCCGCTCCGGGACGACGTTGCTTTCGCGTTCCTATTCTATATCGCTGGTTGTTCCTGTTTGTTGCCAATGGGATGTTACTTCAATTTACCATATATCATATCATTTGGTTATTGTGCATGTATGTGTATAAAGCGGGGCGATGAAGTTCTGCTCCGTTTTTTTTGCATGCGTGCGTGGTGACGCCCTGTCATCTGTTGGCAGCCGCGCCGGCCGCGATTCGTCCCAAGTCCGCGTTGCCGTGCGCGACCCGTTGGTCACTTTCCACAAACGCTCTTGGCAACCTTTTGATCCTGATATTTCGATCATCGATTTACGTGTGAACATATTTTTGCAAAGGTCTCTTTTGTCTTGTACCGGACGCGTCCGATGCTGCGCGACTGTCAAAGTGGGTGTCCGTCTGTCAAGCGCATAACCAACCGGCCCCGGCAGGCCGATCAGTTTTCGGCTGCCGCAGACGACTGGCTCTAGCGCTATCTGCATCGTAGCGTGTGGTGTATCGCTTTTGGTTTCATTTTGGTTTCCAACAACCCGGCGGCCCGGGAACTTGAATAACGAACGGCGCTCGGTGACAAATTGCTGGGCGGGTGACGATCGACAATCGCCTCAAACCGGAAGAAAATCGACGCCGCGAGGGTATCAAGCAGGATCCGTCCAGCGGACGACCAACAAAATTGTTGGGCTCAGCAAGCAGGACGTGAGCTCACTGCCGGCTAGCGCACGCAGTTGATTGAGGCGCCGGGCGGCGGGGAGGCTTTCGTTGGCCGAGGCGCCTACCTACCAGCTTTTGAGGTTCTCGGCGGCGACCGCGGCGCGCGCCGCGTTTCTCCGTCATCAGCAGCTCGCAGCTCAATCGAATCGCGGTCCAATCCAATCGCGGCCCGCAGCCGAGGGCTCCTCCCTCGGTGTCGCTCTCGACCTCGCGGAAACTCGCACGGCCGCATCACTCGCGATCACCGAGGACTTCTCCAACATCGTCATCATCATCATCACCATCATCATCACCATCAGTAGCAGCAGCATCTCCTCCACACTGGACAGCTAGACCTACATCGTCTCAACGTGTTCCCTGGGACGACGTTGCGCGGCACCGCAGCTAGCGGGACAGAGACTTCTGTCGCAGACCGCGGACTGACGGCGCTCCATCCATCCGTCCGCTCACACATCCGCGGTTCCGCGTTTTTTGGCGCCGGCAAGTGAAAGCAGCTGCAGTCGATCCGCTGCTGCCGTGTCCGCTGCTTTTCAACGGCTACTACTTCACCGCTCGGAGGTGAACTGTTCCGTCGGTCGCCGAATCTCCCGAATCTATCTGCAAGCAAGCAAGCAACCAACACCTCGCGGTAAGCCGTGCACGCGCAACGCTCTGTTTTGTAGCGAGGCTGCTGTGACTGCCGCAAACGCGCAGTTCTGCAAATGCATGCCTCACCTCACCTTGCCGCTTGTTTTTGCATTTTTGGTTTATTGGTAGTTGTGCATGCGTTTCATGAGTCTGAGGAGCCGCTCGGCAGGCAGGCGTTGGTGCTGTTTTTTTTGTTGCATTGGCGGGGTCTACCTGACCAGCAGCTCGCCCCCCATTTTTATCCGCCTCGCCCCGCCCCACCTCATCTCATTTTTATCCGCCTCGCCCCCGCCCTACCTGCTGCGTCCCTGTCGTTGCTCCCTCGCAGGGGGGCAGTCTCGAGGCGGACCTCTGACCCGACCACATCCCTCCATTCTCGGAGGCAGACCGGCCGCTGCGGTTTTTAGGGTTTACGGCGTCGTCTGACCGCCGCCCCGCGATCCCCGTACAGCGCTCGTGTGCACCGCACTGTACGACACCGTACCGTACTGCTAGCAGGAAGCAGTGCTTCCGGTGGCGGTGGTCGTGCCACGGGACACGCAACGCGACGAAACGCAACGCATCCAGTCGACCGCATCATCAGCTGCTGTGACTGCTGCTGTTCGGGCCTCGGGCCCGAACTGAGCCCGAACTGAGAGAGCTGCTTGGTAGTGGTAGTGGTAGAAGAAGGGGTAGCTGAGTGGCTTTTGAGTGGCGGTGGGAGGAGGAGGAGGCGCAGCGCACCTCCCGAGAGGCATTGCGGCTCTGCAGGCAGCCAGCCAGCCAGCCAGCCCTCCCTCCCTCCCTGCAGCGGCGGCGGCCCTCTGCTCTCCCTCGGCGCCTCGCCGCATGCGGAGGCTGAGGGGCTGCTGCGCGACCCACACAGCAGCAGCAGTAGCAGCAGTAGCAGCAGTAGCAGCAGCAGCAGCAGCCGCTCGCGGAGCAGCAGTAGCAGCCCGGGGCGCAGGAGAAGGAGGAGGAGGTGGAGCAGCAGCAGCAGCAGCGTCAGAAGCGGAGGCGGCGGAGGCCGCGGCACACGCCGCGGCAGAAGCGGCGGCTGTCGCAGTCGCAGTAGCTGCGGGGGTAGGTACACGGCGTCCGGGGAGCAGAGGTTCGGAGCAGTGGTGGTGAATTGGAGGATTGGAGGACGAGGAGCGGCGCAGCAGGGTGGTGCCAATCACCACCCTCGATCATTGACAGCAGTTGACCGTTGGTAGTTTGAATTTGGTTGATGCGGAGTCCTCGAAGACAGCCTCGGCCCGGGTGGCGGGGCTCCCAGGAGTCCCATGGGTCGCAGCTCGTCCCGAATAAGGATAATGACGCGATGTCGGCGAGCTGTTGTAGCAGCAGCAGTAGCAGCAGTAGCAGTAGCAGCAGCAGTAGCACCATCTGTCGGCGCTTCCCTGCTGGGCCGCTCAGCGAAGTGATGCAGCAGCGTCGGCGCAGCGGCGTCCGGGGTTTTAACACAAAGGCGCTGGCCGTACTGGCGGCGGCGACGTTCCTGGCGGCGGCGGCGGCGGCCCTGCCCACTGCCGCCGCCGCCGCCGCCACCGGAGCCGCCGCCGCAACGGTTGTTTACAGCGGCGGCGGGAGCGGGGCCGGTCAGGGGCTGTACACGGCGCCGCCGTCGCTGCGGCTGGCGAGGCCGCTGCTGCCGATGCCATTCCGAGCTCCTCGCAACGCGGCGACGTCGGCTGACGGCGTTCGGCGCCGCAGCGTTGGCGACGGCGGCGGCGCCAGTGACGACGGCGGCGGCGGGAAAGGTCGTACTTTACTGGCGGCGTTGACAATACCACCGCACCCGACGCCGCCGCCGGAACCTTCCCCACTTCCGCCGCCGCTGCCGGCGGCGGCGGCGGCGGCCCTTCCGCCGGCGGCGACCACCGTACCGAAGCCGGCTCCCAGCGCCCCGGCGCCTGGCGGCGGCAAAGGGCCGCCGCTTAGCAGCGTCGCCAGCGTCCTGGCGCCGGCGTTTGGCGTGAGCGGAGTCGGCGCCTCCGGCGCCCCCGCCGCCGCTGCAACACCCGCTCCCGCGTCCGATTCCGCCGCCGACGCCGCCGCCGGGGGCGACCTGTACGATCAGCTGATCCAGGGAACCCTTCCCAGCGCGTACGGCGAATGCGGTGGGCCGGCGCCGCCACTGTCGTGTCGTCCCGGCAGGCAGTACGACAGTGACGCCCCTAACGGGACCGCCGGAAACCTGGATGGCGGCCGCCGCCGCCGCCTCCGTCGCCTCCGTCGCCTCCGTCGGAGTCGCGTGCTGCTGTCGGCGCCGGCGGCGGCCGCGGTCAACAGCAGCACAGCGTCGCCGGCGGCCGCGGTCAACATGTCCGCCTGTGCCGTACTGTTGCAGTACGCCGCGGGGGTAGGCGACCCGACGCTGGCGGCGGCGGCGGCGGCGGTGGTGCCGTCGGATTCCTTCGAGGCGTCTTGGCGGCTCCTCCCGACGGTGGCAGCGGTGAGTTTGGCGCCATCGGGATCCTCCCGACGACCGCGGACGCCTCACGATGTCATGAACGCACCCACCTCACTGCACCTCAAGTTACCCCGTTGCACACACATGCACACACACGCTCCATAAGGCCCGTCACCACTCCACGACGGTCGAGTGTTGGGCCGCGTGCTCGCCTGCCCGCCTGCCCGCCTGCCCGCCTGCCCGCCTGCCCGCCTGCCCGCCTGCCCGCCTGCCCGCCTGCCCGCCTGCCCGCCTGCCCGCCTGCCCGCCTGCCCGCCTGCCCGCCTAGTCCGCCTGCCCGCCTAGTCCGCCTGCCCGCCTAGTCCGCCTAGTCCGCCGTACCGCGGCAACCATCTCCGAACCGCCCCGCCGTCCCCCCCTGCCCCCGCCCTCCCCAGCTGCCCGCCATCCACTCCTGGGCCATGGGCTGGGACTTCGCTGCGGGGGAGCGGTTGGTGTCCACCCGCGATGTGTTCAGCGACACGGGGGGCGGACACGCGCAGCCGGGGACGCAGCCGGCGGACGTAACGGCGGTCACACAGGTGGGGGTGAATGTGTGTGTGGGGGGGGGGGGCCCGCTGCGGGGGGTTGGGGGTGGGGAGCCTGCCCGCTGCTGCCTCTTCCTGCCGCGAATCTTAAATCTTCAATCATCAGCTACGTCTACCAATTTCTTTCCTAATCTCTTCCTCCCTGTGTATGCCGTGCCGCCGGGTGTTTTTGTCACCCTTCCTCCCTCCCTCCCTCTGCCTACCTCCCCCGCGGGGGGCTATCCGCCGTAGGGGAAGGAGCCAGCCGGGGTGGGGAACCTCAGCAGCATCAGCCACCCCTTCCAGAGCGTCGCAGTGCTGGGTGAGCGGACACCGGGGGACCCACGGGTCGGTTGCCCCATGGGATGGGAGTGGGACTGGGAGGCGGTGGCGGCCGCGTGAGGCGAGTTGGCAGCGCCCACCCCTGGACCGGCCGCCCGCCCGCCCGGTGGGGCAACGGCATGAGGCTGGCAGGCCCCACCCGCCGCATTCGCATTGCCTCCCGCCGCCTTCCGACCGCCTCCCGCCACCACCACAAGTCCACATCTCCACAACCACCACCAACTGCCAGCTGACCAAATCCCCACCCACGCCACCACGCGGCGACTCAATCCGCCCTCCTAGAGTAGCGCCACCGTCCCCACCGTCCCCAACGTCGCACCCCCCTCCCGCCCGCCCCCTCCACGCCCGCACAGGCAACGGCACGCTGGTGGCTGGCGGCCCCGCCCTGTCCTTCAGCTTGGTGGGGCGGAAGGGGCCGCCGGACCCCAGCAGCAGCAGCGGCAACGCCTCCACCGCCACCTCCACTCAGCAGGCCAAGGCTCCCTCGTCTTCCTCCTCTCGCGCGCCTTCCCCTCCGCCGCCGGTGCCGCTGCCGGTGCCGCTGCTGGACGGCCCTCCGTCCGCGCCCCTGCGGATCGGTGCCCCCTCCGCCGTGTGGCTGAACAACCTGGTGTGCAGCCCACTGCCGGACTCGCTGCCTGGGACTGCCGGGGTGGGTCGGTGGGTGGGTGGATGGATGGGTGGATGGATGGGTTAACGTAGAGACGAAAAGACGCAATGAGATGGGGCGTGGAGGGAGGGAGGGGGGGAGGGGCAGCGCCGTTTATCGGTTTGTTGGTTTCGCTGTCTTTATTGACAACAAGGGTGAGGGGCGTGGGCCCTTAACGCCCCTCACCCCTCTTTAGAGAGATGTCACGATCTCGGTACATCACAGGTTGGACGAGAGCGCACACTGGTCGGCTGCCGCCGCGTCACGAATATGCCGTACGCCGTACATCGTACACACCGCCTCTCCGTACCCCCTGCTGTCCCCTCCGCCCTCCCCCGCCCCGCAGGAGCCCGGGTGGGTGGGCGGCGCTGCGGGGTCGCCGGAGGAGGGCGACCCGGCGGGGGGCCCTATGGTTGCCGTACCGCTGCTGACGGAGTTTCCCCGCCTGCTGGAGGTGGGTGGGTGGGTGGGTGGGTGAAGGGGAGGAGGAGCAGCGGGGACGTGATTCCATTTTGCCCCCTCCCTTGCCTGCCTCCCCCGCGGGGGCCACGGGATGTCTGCTGAGGGGGAAGGTTGCCGGGGGGGAAACAGGGAACGTGTGTGTGTGTTGGTGCGTGTGTGTGTGATTTAGAGGTGTGTGTGTGTGTGTTTGCGTGTGTGTGTGCGTGTGTGTGGGGGGGTTGATGCAATTTTGCGCTCGCGGTGCGGGAGGTGAGGCGGTGGGGTAGGGGCCGTCGAGGGGGCGTACGGATAGGGAGCGGGCGCAGAAGGGAGGCGCCGGCGCCGGGCCCAACTCCCAACTACCAACTGCCAGCTGACGTCGCTTTGACTCCTGGGTCCTGGTTCGCGAACCGCGCAGGTGTCGTACATGCCCATCACCTACATCTACAACGCCAGTTTTAACGGCAGCCGTAGCAACAGCAGTAGCAACAGCAGTAGCAACAGCAGTAGCAACAGCAGTAGCAACAGCAGTAGCAACAGCAGTAGCAACAGCAGTAGCAACAGCAGTAGCAACAGCAGTAGCAACAGCAGTAGCAACAGCAGCAGCAGCAGCAGCACCAGCACCAGCGACGGCGGGCTCGGGGGATCAGGAGGAGTGGAAGGGGAAGTGGGAGGAGCCAACGCCACCCTCGCGTCGTACCGTACCTTCACCCAGATGTACATCAGGTGGGTGCCGTACATCAAGGCTGTATACAGCTCAACGCGTCGGGATTCGTGCCATGCCTGAAACGGGTCTGTTACAAACCGCAGCAAACACCTAGTCGTCGCTGCCGGCCCTTTCCTGCATGCCCGTCCCAACCACCAACTGCCAACTGTCCTACCTGTCAGGATCACCAACACGGGCAGCCCCCAGGAGGTGCCCCTGGAGTCGATTCAGGTACGTACGGTTGGTCCGCTTTGGCTGCTCGTCCATCTTTTGGACGTCAATTGTGTTTTGACCTGTGCTGTATTAAGTCTTATTAATTTGTCGCTGTCTGACGAGCTTCTTCTTCGGCGAACGTATCTGGATCCAAACGCCCAGAGTTTATCGAATCCAGATCTCGGCCGTGGCCCTCGCCCCGCCCGGGATCTGGATCCTGGATCCCCCGCAGTTGCAATACTGGTTCGAGGGCCCGCACGACGAGGGGGAGGAGGACGAGGAGGAGGAGGGCAGCGATGGCGACGGCCGAGACCTGCCCTTCACCCTGTCTTGCTCCGACATCAGTCCGCGACTGCGTGAGTCCAATCCTTTTCATCATGTTCACTTTCATCTTTCATCGTTTTTCATCTTTCAGCGGCGAAATGTTCAGTGGACAACCCCATCTCCCGTCCCCCGCGGCTCGAAGCGCTCCCCATGACCCTATCCGTCTGTCTCTGCGCACCCCCATGAGTGGTAGAAACAAAAAATCCCGATACCCCCAGTTCCCATCACCCCTCAGCTCGCATAGCTCCCCCCCCAAAGCAGCGCAGTGTAAATATGTCTACCTACATACCCCCCTCCCAGCCCGTGATCCACCCATCTGATGCCGTACATCCCCCGGTATACCTCTTTCCCTCCCGCGCTGTCTCTCCCCCGTGCGCTGGCGCTCGCAGGCGGCGGCTGTGGCGCGCTGACGTGGCGGGTCAGCGTCGGTCTCCCTGGAGTCAGGGGCGCCCAGTATGTGTTGGCGGTGGGGTTTGCTCCAGGGGCGGGAGTCCTGCGGCCGCAGCAGCCCAACACCACCAATGGCATCCCCGCCACCAATACCACCACCAACAACAACAGCAGCAAGAGCAACCAGCTGGACTATGTGGAGATGATTCTGGCGATTGAGACGCGGGATGAGGCCTGGATGGATGCGAAGGAGGACTACAGGTGCGGGGGCGGGGGCGGGTTGTCGGTTTGCGGGGGCGGGGGCGGGGGCGGGGGCGACTGCGTGTATGTGTATCGCTTGCAAGTTGCAACGTACGGGCCCCGATGCGTGTCGAACCAAACCCGTCATCCCCCCGTAGAGCTCCTCCCCTTACGAACCCGCCCCGCGCGGCCCCTCTCCGCAGCTACCTGGACATGCCTGTCATCGGGCAGAAGCCCATCTCGGACGGCGGTTTCGGAGCCGGAGTGGGTTTGGTACTGCTGCGGGAGCAGATGCCCAACCCCAGGTGGGGTGGGGTGCGGTGCGATGCGGTGCGGTGCAGGAGGAGTTTCGGATGGAGTGCGGGTTTAGATTTGACATGATCGTCACAAACGTATATATGTGCTACCAGCGGGGGACAAATAAAGGAAAATTAAACCCAAAAGCGAACCCGGGGGTCACGTGCGCCACGGCGGTTGGGCATCTCTGGAGAGGGGATCTCGAAAGGGATCAATCAACCCCCACCACCCACCTGGTGCAGTCGAGTCTTTATCGGATGTATTTGCTGCTGCCAGCGCAATATATCCACAAGTTTCCCCACCATCCCGCCCGCCCCAGGATGCCCGCCTACCTGGGGGGAGTGATCGCCTGGGGCTCACCGCCCGCAGCCTCCCCCGCACCGACCGCCGCCGCCACCGGGCCCCCGCCAACCCGGGGGGCCCCTGTGATGTCGGATCTGGACCCGGATCCAGATCTGGATCTGGATCCGGATCGAGTTCTCGAGGCGCTCAATTCGGAGCTGCCCCCTGGCATGTCCTGCAGGCAGCTGACGGACGGGTCCCTGGTGGGTACGGCGGCGGCGCGGCGGTACTGCGGCCATGGCCGTACAGCGTACATCCCTGCACGTGTGTGTATTTGAAACGTCGACACCCGCCAACAGACCCGCGTGCGTCATGTGTGCATGTGTGTGTCGTACAGAGGCCGCCAAAGGGGCAGCTTCTTACCGTGGCCGTCGATGACCCTGCGCAGCCGCTGTCTTAGCGACCTGTTAGGGGACTTAGCGACCCCAGCCATCTGCCTGTTCACGCGCCGCAACTAACCCCTCGCCACACCTCCCCAACATTCCCCATCATCGTTTGACAGAGTTGCGGCGTCGTGAAGTCGTACTGCTGCAGTACGACGGACCGGTGGGTCACGGACGTGCCGCCGCCCGTGCAAGCCACCCACAAATTGAACACCACCACCAGCGGCCCCGACAGCGGCAACACCGCCGCCGCCCACATGTCCTCCACGGCCCCCGCGACGGTCTCCTCCTCCGCCAACAACACCGCGATGTCGTCCGGCGGCATTGTGGCCAACACCACTGCCGCCGCCACCTCTAACCGGACCGCCTGCTGCGAGAGCTCCTCCGCCGACAACGCCGCGAGCAGCGGCAAGCTCCATGATACCGCCGTCGGGGGTTTCAACGGCAGCGCCGTCGGCATCCCGCCGCCATCGAAGGCGGGTGTCGGCAACGCCAACAGCAGCAGCGCCAGCGGGGGCGCCGCGCCGCGCGTGGGCGGCGGAGGCGGAGGCGGAGGCGTCGCCTCCGCTGCCGCCTTGGCTGCCGCATCCAACGTCAGCGCCGACGGCGCGCCGGCGGCGGCGAGCACCGCCGCCGCCGCCGCTGCAGCCCCGAGGCACCTCTTGGGTTCTGGCGGCGTCGGCGTCGACGTCGGCAACGACGGTGATGAGGTGTACGGCGCTTTGATGACGGGAGAGCGGCCCAGCGGCGGCGGCGCCGCCGCCGCCGCAGCCCTAAGCGGGGCCGGCCGCCGCCTGACGGCCGCCGTCAGCCACCTGCGCAACCCCGCTTCGCCTAATCGGTCGCCGCCGCTTGAGGTCGTGCTCATGTCTGGCCAAGGGTACGGCGACTGTACGGCAGACCGCCTCCGTCGCCGTCAGCTGTTGCAGGCCAACGACTCGACGTCGGCGGAGGCGACGTCGGACCTGCAGCAGCGGATCTCGAGTGCCTCCGCCAACGGCTCCGCCACGACGGCCGTCGTGAACGCCAGCGCGTGTGCCGTACGACTGCAGTACAGCGCCGGCGTGGGCGACCCGACGGACCCCTCCTCGGTGCCCGTGTTCCAGGGGCTGTGGAAGATGAGTCCCTCGCCGCAGGTGGGTGCGGTGCGGAGGTCGCCAGGATGCTTCCGTACTCGATGCCGTACTGAATTCCGTACTCGATCACGTCATCATAAGCACGCACATATCCCGATATCCGCGCGCGCGCGCCTCACCCC
The DNA here is from genome assembly GCA_003117195.1 of Eudorina sp. 2006-703-Eu-15. NCBI lineage: Eukaryota > Viridiplantae > Chlorophyta > Chlorophyceae > Chlamydomonadales > Volvocaceae > Eudorina > Eudorina sp. 2006-703-Eu-15. The sequence goes on from BDSI01000119.1 coordinate 158,164, forward strand.
AACCGCCAACCGCCAGCCGCGCCATTTCTAGTTTCCTAGCTCCATCCGCCTCTCGCCCTCCCCTTGTCCTCCCTCCCTCCCTTGTATATCCCTCCCTCCCTCCCTTGTATATCCCTCCCTCCCTGCCGTCCCGCCGCCCTCCCCAGCTCCCCGCCATCCGCTCCTGGGCACTGGGCTGGGACTTTGCGGCGGGCGAGCGGCTGGTGTCCAGCAAGGATGTGTTCAGCGACACGGGGGGAGGGCCCCCGCAGCCGGGGACGCAGCCGGCGGACGTCACCGCGGTGACTCTGCAGGTGCTATGTGTATGTGTGTGTGTGTGTGTGGGGGGGGGGGGTTGCTGAAGGCTGCGGTGCGGGTCGGGTGGGGTGCGGGTGGGGTTGAAACGAAAAACAGCCCAGACCCCCCCCAGCCCGGCACCCGGTGCGGGCGGGGTGAGGGGCCCCTCCACGGTTAACCACCTCCACGGTTTGCTCACTGGGTATCTACCGTTGGCGCACCGTTGGACGACCGTTAGCTCACAGCCGTCCTCCGCTCCCAGTTAGGGTCAGCCCCTGCCCGCCTTGGGTTCCCCCTCGCCCTCTGCCCTGATCCGCCCCTTCCACCGCTCCTCCTCATCCTCCGCCTCATTAACTTCCACCGGTGCCCCTCCACCGGTGCCGCCGCCGCCGCCGCCGCCGCCGCCCCCGGTTCCCCATCGGTTCCCCAATCCTTACCCCCCAGGACGCCTGGCCGGGGGGCACCATCAGCCGCCCCTTCCAGAGCGTCGCAGTGCTGGGTGAGCGGGCGCCGGGGGACCCACGGGTCGGTTGCCCCATGGGGTGGAATTCATGAATCCTTTGGACTATTTGATTGAATGGATATTGCCAAGGAAGGGTCCGGAGCCCACCAAGAAACACCTCCAGTTGGGGATCAGAAGGCGATGTTGGGCGGTCCCCTGGTTCGATTCGACGTGTTGAGCGATGCGTGCGCGCGTACGGCACAGTACGGGGCAGTCCGTACTCTGCGCAGATTGGGCAGTAATTCGGCCCAATCAACCAATCAAACGGCTCAAAGAAACCTACTGCTGGTGAACCAACCACTCAACCAACCAACCGCATCCCGCGTGAATCATCCACGCAGGTAACGGCACACTGGTTGCCGGCGGCCCTTCCCTCACCTTCGCTCTGATGGCATCCATGGGGCCGTCCGCGCCGGGGTCCTCCTCGTCCGCCTCCGGCTCCGTCTCCGCCTCGTCCCCCTCCTCGTCCTCCTCGCCGTCGTCCCCCTCCTCCGCCTCCTCCTCCTCCTCGCCGGCGCTGTTCACCGGGTCCCCCTCCGCGCCGCTGCGGGTGGCCCCCGTCACCTCGGTCTACCTGAACAACATGCAGTGCATCCCTCTAGGGGACCTGACCAAGTTCATTACGGTGGGGGTCGCGCGCGGGGGCCGGACGACGCGCGAGTTAGGGGTGGATCCAGTAACCCGCCGATACCGCGAAACACCCTATCACGTGCACTTCTGTAAGACACGATAATACTTAACTATAACTATAAGATCTACAAACCCATGGATGTGCCCCGATGTGCTTTTATCCGTGTGACAAGCTTGTCCGTGTCATTGGTGTCCGTGGCTGTGTCCTGATTAGGACGCGGCGGCTCGCAGCGGTCTGGCGCCCTCCAGCGAGGCGGCGGCGGCGGCCGGCGGCGCACCGCCCGCACCCCTGGCGCCGCCCGGGCCGTCCCCGGTGGCGGCCGCGCCCGCGCCGGGGTCCTCCGCTTCCCCCTCGTCCCCCTCGTCGTCGTCGTCGTCGCTGCCTGTCCTGGTGGCCCAGCCACTGCTGACTGAGATACCCCGAGTGCTGGAGGTGAGTGTACGTTAGGATGGGGAGGAAGAGGAGGAGGAGGAGAAGGGTGGGGAGGGCGCCAGTGGTCGCGGTCGGTCGGTCGGTCGGTCAGGAGGTCCGCTAACAAGAGCACATCCCGACGTCGCGGTAGTAAACATCCCGAAGTCGATTGTGGGGTCGGATGTTTGAAAGTTTGAGACGGCACGAATTGCGCTCAACAGCAGCCCGCCAGTCTGTTTGGGGGCCTCCGCCGCCCAAGGCTTCCCCCTCCTCCGCGCCTTCCGCGCGCGCGTTCTCCCTGCCGGTGTCGGTGTCGTACAGGTGTCGTACATGCCCATCACGTACATCACGGCGTCGTCCGGCAACGTGTCCGCCACGTCGCTGTTCTTCGCGGACTTGTACACCCAGATGTACATCAAGTAAGTACCGTACCACGTCGTACACGTTTGTTGGGGGCAACCTCGAAACGCGTCGGCACACGCGTTGTGTGCACAGTGAGCCGCGCACTGACCCACGGGTCGGCGCGGGCCTCTCGAGGCCGTACGACTCTCGAATCGACCGCCGCCGTGACCACCATCACCTCTCTTGTCGTACTCCCAACGGCGATCTTCCCGTACCCCTCTGCATCCGCACCCATGGTTCATGCATAGTCGCCGCTTGCAGCTGGTAACGTCTTTTATTTATGTCGATGGTTAGGTTGTAGCAAAGGGTGTTGTTCATCTTCTGCTTCCTTCGCTGTGTGGATCCGCAGGATCAGCAACATCGGCAGCCGGAGGTCCATCCCTCTGGAGACCATCCAGGTGGGGTTGGGAGGGTAAGGGTGGGAGGGTATGGGTGGGTGGGTGGGGGGCCGGTAAAGGGCGGAAACGTGTGCCATGCATTTAAAGGTGGGGTGCGGGGGGGTGGGTGTGCCTCCATGATGTACAACATGGCAGCGTGGTGTGTATGTGAGTACAGCCGTCGTACTTGGGACGTTGGGGTTGGTGCTATCCTGCAGTACGGTCCTTGGTCCTCTTCATCGCGAGCGGCGTCGGCACCGCTGCAAACCCTGCAAAGACACCCAAACACACGGTCGGCTTCCGCATCATGTGAAAAATTCCAAATCCAATTTCCCTTTGCATCCGGATCCGCGATCCGGATCCACAGATCCAGTACTGGTTCGAGGGCCCCGACCAGTCCTGGAACCCGCCCGGCGCCTCCGCTGCCTCCTCCGACTACGGCAGCGACGGCAGTACGACCAGCGGCGGCAGCGACGGCAGTACGACTAGCAGTAGCGGCGGTAGTAATCCGGCGCTGCCGTTCGAGTTGTCGTGCTCTGACACCACCGCCGCGCTCCGTGAGTCGGAAGTTGGAAGTTGGATATCCTCGGGGCCCCCTCTGGGGAGCGAGAGAGAGGGAGTGCCGGTGAGGGTGATGAGCTGCAGGGAAGGATCAAGTATGTGTTGATCGGTGGGCGGAGGAAAGGGTTTGCGGGGGAGGGTGTTTGGCGCGCGTCGCCGCCTTCTCCGCCGCCTCCCTCCTGCCTGCCTCATATCATCTCTCGCCGAGATCTCCTCCTCCTTCTGCTACTGCTGCAGCTGCTGCTGCTGCTGCTGCCCCCTCCTCCTCCATCACCTTCTCCCCGCCCCCTCCTCCCCTGCCCCCCTCCCCCTGCCCGCCCTCCAGGCGGCGGCTGCAGCGCCCTGGTGTGGGTGTTCAGTCCGGGCCAGCCAGGTCTTAGGGGTGCCCGCTACGTCCTGGCCCTGGGCTTCAACCCGGGCTCGGGGGACCTACTGCCGCAGCAGGACAACACCACCACCAACATGACCGCCGCCAACATGACCAGCGGCAGCAGTAATAGCAGCAGCTCCTCCTCCTCCGCGCCCGCGATGGTCGCCGCTGCCGACGCGGGCATGGACACTTCCGACGAGGACGGCTTCCCGCAGCTGGCCAGTGTGGAGCTCATCATCTCCATCGAGCTGACCACGCTGGGGAGGCTGGACGCCAGGCAGGACTACAGGTGAGTGTGTGGGGGTCGTAGGGAGGACTACAGGTGAGCGGGTGGGGTGGGGGACTGCAGGTTGGGGGGAGGGGTTGAAGCGGAGGGGGGGTCAGGCGGGGTGGGTTGAGGGCTCCAGGATGGGGTGGGGTGAGAGGGGTGTCGCGGGATGGATGCGAGTACCAGCAAGAGGGAGGAGCTCCCTCTTGCTGTCCATCGCGGGATGGACAGCAAGAGGGAGGAGCGGGGACGAACGGTTGGTGCATCTCACACACCCATCCCCGCGGGTGGCTGCTGCGGCTTTAAGGGATCTGACTAGCGAGCTGTGTTTCATGTCAAGGTGCTTCGGGGGCCGCGACCGTCCGTCCGTCCGTCGTGTTATGGTGTGTAACCGTTTCCACGTGTACTCTAACGTGGTCCGTGATCCAGCGGGGGATGTTGAGGAGGCAGTTGAGGGAAGGCGGCTGTACTGCACTGTACCGGGAGGGGAGGGGAGGGGAGGGGAGGGGAGGGGAGTCCGGGGCTCCGGAGCATCTCCCCTCCCCTCCCTGCCGGGTCTCGCATCGCAGCGGCCCCGCCTGCCCTGACTCCCCGCTGTGGGCCCTGACTCCCCCGCTGTGGGGCCCTGACTCCCCCGCTGTGGGGCCCTGACTCCCCGCTGTGGGGCCCTGACTCCCCCGCTGTGGGGCCCTGACTCCCCCGCTGTGGGGCCCTGACTCCCCCGCTGTGGGGCCCTGACTCCCCCGCTGTGGGGCCGGCTCCCACCCGCCTCCCTTCTCCCCTTCCGGCCGCCCTTCTCCTGCCACCTTTTCACCGTCTTCCCTCCCTCCCTCCCTCCCGACTTCCCTCCCTTGTCCTCCCCTCTCCCCCTCTTGCCCCTCTCCCCTGCCCCTCCCTCAGCTTCATGGACACCCCCATCACCGGGCAACAGGCGACGTCCAGTGGGCCGACCTCTCCCGAGAGCGCCTCAGCCTCCGCCGCCAACTCCGCCGCCAACTCCAACTCCAGCTCAGCGGGCGAGGGCGCCCCCAGGCTGGTGGTACTGCGGGAGAGGCTGCCCAACCCCAGGTGAGGTGGGGGGCTTGCGTCGCGGCAGTGGGGTTCGCCTCTTTGGGCTGTTGCGGGGGCGGGGGACAGGGGGGCGTAGTGGGATCGCGCTCCGGCTTCTACTCCCTGTCTGGTACTTGCCGTACTTGCCGTGCCTTGGCACACAAACGGACCGGAAGGAACCTCGGTGCGGCCTGTCCACCTTTTGATGATGGTCCATTCAATTGAAACATGTGGAGCATTCAAATTTGTGAGACATTGGATATATGATATCGTACTGTTGTTATTCCCTTCCTGGTAACCCCCACCTTCCACCAATTTCCTATACCCCACCTTCGCGACGGTTAGGATTCCCGCCTACGTGCGCGGCATCATCGCCTGGGGATCCCCGCCCGCCACTTCACAGCCCTCCCTGGTGCAGTCTCCGCCCGCCACCCAGCAACCGCCGCAGCCGTCGTACGACATCGAGGCGATCGATTCGCAACTGCCCGCGGGGAGCTACTGCCAGCAGACGGTGGATGGGAAGCTGGTGCGTCACATGGGTCGGTGGGGATTTTCCGAGTGTCCCATGGGTCGGTCGGTGTGTGCACCGAGCGGCCCATGGGTCAGTGCGGGTTACGACACCAGCACACCACAGAAGCTGCCAATGTGCAGTCATTCCAACAGCACAGCCGCGTGCTTGACAACGAGCCCCTAAGTGTGCTACGTTTATGACACACCCCCTACACCGCCTGCCCCCTACACCGCCCTCGACCTCGCCTTAACACAACTCATAACCCTCTTAACACTACCCTCTTAACTACCCTCTTAACTTCCCTCTTCACCGCCCTTTGATACCTGCCTCGCTGCTACCCATTTGCGTCCCTCCCCTCCTCCCCTTTGCCCCCCTGTCCTCTCCTCCCCCGTCCTCCCCTTGCCTTCCTTGTCCCCCCTGGAGTGCAGAGCTGCGGCGTGACGGAGACTTACTGCTGCTCCACCCAGGGTACCATCGTCACTGTCGTACCGCCGGGCTGGGCGACCATCGTCGCGCCAGTGCCGCCGCCACCGCCGCCGCCGCCGCCGCCGGCGCCACCGCCGCCCGCACAGGCGCTGCCGGCGACAGTGGACGGCGGCAACGACAACGGACCCAACGGAACTAACGGAACCAGCGGCCCTGCGGGACAGCTGGCTTCACAGACTGGCGGTGACGATGGCGGCGGCGGCGGCAGTGACCGCGCGCGTACGACAGCTATCGCCGTCGGCGCCTCCGTCGGCAGCATCGCCTTGTTGCTCGGTGTGGGCCTCTTCATCTACCTCCGACCAAGTTGCGGCGACGGCACTGCCGCCGGCGGCGCCGCCGCCGGCGGTGCCGGCCGCGGCCGCCGCCGCCGCCGCCGCGGTGGCCGCCTTGACGACGCTGCGCAGCGGTCTTCCCGCGGCGGCGGCGGTGGCGGCGCCGCCGCCGCCGGCCGTACTGCCCACCGCCGTTTGTCCCGTCTGGCGGCCTTTCTGCTGCCCGCCGGCATCAAGCGCTCTGACAGCAGTACGAACAGCAGCAGTAGCACCACCGGCGGCAGTAGCAGCAGTAGCACAAGGGGCAGGTCGTCCAGCAGCAGCCATAGCCGCAGCCGCAGTCGCAGCGGCAGCGGCGGCGGCGACGGCCGCGGCTGGCAGGCGGTGTTGACGGACCTGCACCGGCTGCAGCAGCAGCAGCCGTACCTGGTCACCACACAGATACACGTCACCTCGAGCGAAGGTCCGACGGGTTTTGTGTCGTACGGCACGGTTTTTGCGTTGTATGACACGGTTTTTTGTCGTACGACACGGTTTTTGTGTCGCGTGGGGCGATGCGCAGAGCTCCCTACCTCACCCCTCCCTCACTGCCTCATTTGCCCATGTCTTGTTTGAAAACCGTATATTATTTGGATGATACCGTATATTATTTGAATACCGTACCGCATGTCCCGTACCAATCTCGTATACCGTACTTCCTTGCCCCCCTCTTCCTCGCAGCCAGCGAGCTCCGCTACGTGCTGGATGCGGGCTGGTGGCAGGACAACTCCCCCTGCAAGGGCGGACCCATGGGTCTCGGACTGCTGCCCAAGTACCCCACGGTCCCCGCGGAGGCTTTCATGGCGCATGTGGCGGCGCTGTCGCCGCCCACCACTCAGGAGCTGAAACAGACGCTGGCCAGGGGGCTGGGCGGCGGCGGCGGAGGCGGCGGAGGCGATGGTCAGGCTGAGGGCGAGTTTGGGGAAGAGGGCGGCGGCGGCGGGGCGGAGGGCGGCGGCGGCGGCGCGGGTGGTGGGGGTGGGGGTGTCGTACAGCGCAAGCGCAGCCGCGCGGCGGCGGTCGCCGCGGCGGCCGCCGCGGCGGAGGCGGAGGCGGAGGGTCGCCGGGGCTGGGCCGCGGCGACGTTGGCGGCGGCGGACCTCGCGGGACTCGACGACGATGACATACGGCTGCGGATCCTCGTGTGAGTGTACGGACCGTACTGTCGTATACGTGCTGCCAGCTGCGCTCCCTCCCTGCCGTTCCTTGGGTTGCTGAATGCTGATTGTGAAGCTGTACTGCAAAAGCTTGCGCGTGAGGCTGTGGTTTCCACACCCGACCGACAACACACCATGTACGACTAGCCCCTCGCGCCTTTATAACCGATGCGGCGTTAAAGAAGCCAACTGTTCCAACGGCGTAACCAACAACCACCTTACCCACGTGCCCGTGTAAAAACAAACCTTGAAATCGCAGCCGCAAGGCCAAGACCTGGACAGGTCGCGTCGCCGAGAGCTGGGAGCTATTGCCGGATTACCCCGCGCATCTGCTACTGCCGCCGCTACAGCCCGAGCCGGCGGCCCTTCAGAACGTGGGAGTGGAGCTACAGCCAGGAGAAGGCGGCGGCGGCGGCGGCGGCGGCGAGGCTGAAGAGGGTGGCGGCGGCGGCGCGCCTTCCTCTGCCGTCGCCGCCAGCCCGTCGGAGGTTCCCCCCGCCGCCGCCGCCGAATCTGCGACCCGTCGGGCCCCGTCCCAGATGCCCCTCATCTCACGACTCTTGATGCGCCGTCGTACACTGGCGACGCCGCTGGCGACGCCGGACGGCGACGGCGCCGCCGCCGCCGGCGCGGCGGCAGCGGCGGCCCCGCCGCCGCTACCTGCTGAGCACCACCATCAACACCACCACCACCATCATCATCAGCGGAGGAGTCCCTCCCCTTCCGGCGCCATCGGCAGCCAGGCCCGAGTAGGCATTGAGCTACAGCCACGACAGCAGCAGCAGCTGCTGCTGCCCGCGGCGGCGGCGCCGCCGCCGCCGCCGCCCCCGGCGACAGGCTCCTCCCGCTTCGTCCCGCCGCTGTGCGCAATGGCCTCATTAGGCCGCGGCGGCGTCGGCGGCGTCGGCGGCGGCGGCATGCCCGTCGTTGGTGCCGTACCGCCGCCTCCGTCGGTCCCCGGTCTGCCGGTGTCGCTGTCGGTGGCGCCCATCGAGTTGGATGTGGAGTACGAGGCGGAGGTGGCGCCGTACCTGGGGCGGCTGATCGGGGTGGGGGGCTTTGGGCGGGTGTACGAGGGGGTGTGGCGGGGGCGGCGGGTGGCGGTCAAGACGGTGACGGTGGACAGCGAGGCGCAGCGGATGGCGCTGGCCAAGGAGGCGCAGCTGTGCGCCAGGTTCAGGTGGGGAAAGGGGGGCAGGGTGAGGGGGCCGGGGGGCAGTTGTACGCCAGGTTCAGGTAAGGGGCGGGAGGGGAGAGGGGGGGAGAGGGGAGCGGGGGAGAGAGGGCAGATGGCGGGGGAAGGTGGCAGGGGGGCGGGGGCAGGGGCTGAGCGACGAGCGGCGGACTCCAGGGGGGGAGAGCACGAAGGGCGCGGAGATGGGTTGGTTTCTGGGTGAGTGGAGGGCCCTATGGCCCCCTGGACCCGCCCTGCCATATCCCTGTGAGTGAGAGGAGGCTGATGATGTCTGTCTGTCTGTCTGTCTGCCCGTCTGTCTGTCTGTGCTCCGGTCGGCGTCAACCCCGATACCGCCCTGCCAGCCCGTCAACCCGCATACCCGACCCCCTCCTCCACCCCCTCCTCCACTCCTCCTCCCTCCTCCCCCCTCCTCCTCCACCCCCCTCCCTCCCTCCCCCTCACAGGAACTGCGACCGGGTGGTTCAGCTGCTGGGCGCCTCCCTCGGCCTCAGCCCGCCCGCGACCTCCTCAGCCTCCCCGGGGGCAGTCAGCGCCGGTGCGAGCGGGAGGTCACGGGTCTTCCTCGGCTCCTCGCGCAGCGGCGGCGGCGCCGCCAGCGCCGGCGGCAGTGCCGGCGGCGCCGCCGGCGGACCGGACGGGACCTCCGGCGGCTCCGCCGCCGCCGGGGCCGGGGCCGCCGCCAGCAGCACCGCCGCCGCACCCTCCTCCTCATCGCGGGGGGCCCGGGGGGGCGCGGACGTGTCCGAGGCGGGGTCCCGCCGCGGGGGTGAGGGCGAGGCGTGCAGCGGCGGTACGGCAGGGTACGGCATGACGGACCTCAGCAGCACCGGCGCGGAGACGTACGCGACATCGGGTGTGGGCACCCCTGGAGTACCCGCCCACCAACCGACCACCACGACGAGACCCCTCCACCGCCAGTACGACGTGCAAGCGCCGCCGCCGCCGCCGCAGCAGCAGCAGCGGCAGCAGCAGCAGCTACAGCCTGCCCCCGGTGGGCCCGGCCAGCAGCTTCCGCAGCCGCCGCCCCAGCACCAGCAGTCCCAGCAGCAGCAGCACGCGGCGCTGATTATGGAGCTGTGTGAGGGCGGCAACCTGGGCGGCCGCATCCACCACCCTCACATGAGGCGGCTGGATTACCTGGAGGTGCTGCAGGTGGGGGGTGAGAGGGGGGGTCATTCAACCACGCCCTCGTCACGCAGCCCGGTGTGGCCCTCACCCCATCTGCAACCCCTCCTCAACCCCTCCTCAACCCCTCCTCAACCCCTCCTCAACCCCTCCTGCCCTTCCTTTCCCCTGCTCCACTTCCCCGCCCCCTCCCTCCCTCCATCCCGCTCTCTCTCTCTCTCCACCCCTCCCCCTCCCTCGACCCCTCCCTCTGGACCGCAGCTGTCCCGGGATGTGGCGGAGGGACTGGCCCACCTGCATCGTTTCGGAGTGCTGCACAGAGGTGCGCGTGTGTGTGTGGATGCATGTATGTGTATGTGTGTTTGTGGGGGTGGGGGGGGAGTGTGTGCCAGATGTGTGTTTTTCTTTCTCTGCGGGATGACAAGGTGTGTCGCAGGAAGTAGGAGCCCGGTTGCAGTCCAAGGTCAGGGTTATGCGCGCTAGGGTTGTGTGAATGGGTGGGTGGGTGGGTGGGTGGGGGTGGGGGTGGGGGGGGCACTGCCTCCCTGGTCGCATCACCCCATAACCCCACGCTCACATACCGTAGAGGGCCCTCTTCGAACTGTAGTCGCTGCCCCCTTGCCATTTTCCCTCCTCCACCCCCCCCCTCATCCTCACCCGTCAGACCTCAAGCCGGGCAATGTGCTGCTGGACGGCAAGGGGCGGGCCAAGATCGCGGACTTCGGCATTTCACGACTCAGGGTATGGGTAGGGGTGTGGATGGCTGCTGGGTCGGTGGGTCAGCGGGTCGTGGAGTCGGTGGGGCGGTGTACCGGACGGCGCCTGGTATATAGGCCCCGGCCAGCGGGTCAGAACCGCCGATTTGTGTCGATCGCGGGGCAGGCGAGACGAAGCAGTCATGCACCCCTACCACCTCCCCTACCACCTCCCCTACCACCTCCCCTTCCACCTCCCCTACCACCACCTCTACCACCTCCCCTACCACCACCTCTACCACCTCCCCTACCACCACCTCTACCACCTCCCCTACCATCCATCCGGGGCCTGATGTGGTTCCCCCCCGTCCCCCTGTGGTCCATCCGGACCTCACCTTGGTGAAGTTCTTCTACCCCGACCCCCGCCCTCTCCCTCCCCCGACCCCCCGCCCTCTCCCTCCCTCCAGGACCCCTACCGCTCCTGCGTCAACGTCACTCAGCAGGGAGGGACGGTGAGTGAGGCCCACAGCGCCAGGGATGGGATGGGGCTCGGTGTCCTGTCCTGGTTGACAATAGGAGGAGGGGGCGTCTCGCACCTCTTGGAGCGGGTTTCGGAGCGGATTCATGCAGCGGATGGAGGCACGTGCTGTCTACCAGTCACCCGGTTGGGGATACGGGGGCAGGGGAGGCACAGGGGTATGTGTGCGTGTGCGTGTGCGTGTGCATGTGCGGGTGCGGGTGTGTCGTAGCAAGGCTCTTGAAACCTTTAAACCCTAGCACCCCAGTAAGCGACAAAGTAAGCGAGCCTACTGGTGTTGATGATATTGATCATGGTGGTTAAGGCGGTTTGCCGTCCTGCCTGTTTGGTATTTGCCGGCATATCCCTGATGATCCATCCGACGCCCCGTGTCCCCCCCCCCGCACCTGTCGTACCACGACATGTCGTACCGTGGATCCAACGGCGCGGCGCGCCACGCACTCCTCTTTGGTGTGATCTTCGCCGTCTGATGGCCGGTAACTGACAACCGAACAACTGACCAACCGTCAACCAATCACGGCGTCGTCTGCCGATGTCATCGGCCGCCCTCTACACGCCGCCCTGCCACGTCAGCCCAACTACATGGCGCCGGTGAGGGGTCGGTCGGTGGGGGCTCGGTCGGTTGGGTTCAGGTTGAAATTGAAATGGCCCAAACCCAGAAACGAGCCCGGTTGGGGGCGACGCGGTTCGTTGACGGCAGCGTCCGTACCTGCCGTACAGCATCCCGCTGCCTGGCCTCTTTTTGAAGAGAGGTGCTCATCTCTTGTCCTCCGAGACCTCCCTGGAGAAGTCCCGAGGCAGGCCAGGACTAGAGAAATACACCTCCCGCGACCACGCCCCGCCCCGCCCCGCCCCTCCCCGCCCCTCCCCCCACCGCCCTCTCAGGAGCTGTTCAACGGCACCCGAGTGGACGAGCGAGCCGACCTGTACAGCCTGGGTGAGCTGGGGGGGGTGGGGGAGGTGGAGAGGGTGGGGTTGGGAGGGTGGGTGGGAGGGGGTGGGTGGGAGGGGGTAGGTGGGGGGGAGGGTGGGGGTGGGAGGGTGGGTGGGAGGGGGTCGGAGGCTTGGTGTGGGTCGGGAGGCGGTGAGAGAGCTGATGCCGTGCTGTGCCGTGGAGCGCAACCGCCTGGTGAGGTGAGGTGAGGTGCTGTCGTCTCCAATACCCACACCCCGCGCACACGGCCATGCCACACGGGCCACGCCCCGCCGCTGATCCTCCCACCTGCCCAGATCCCGATCAAACCTTTTTGCTCTGGCAGCAGCGCAGCGTCGATGTGACCATGTTCATCATCATCACCATCACCATTATCATCATTATCATCATCATCATCATCATCATCATCGTTATCACCCCATATCCTCCCTCACCCCCCGCCCTCCTGCCAGGCTGCATCATGTACGAGGCGTTGACCCGCAAGGTCCCATTTGACCAACTGATGCGGGGCCCGGGGGGCGGCGGCGGTGGCGGCGCTGACGGCGGCGGCAACGGCGGGCCCGGTGGCGGCGGCGGCGGCGGTGCCGAGATGGCTCTTCCTCCGCTTCCGATGGGCGGTCTGTTTGCGATCATCCTGGCTGTGGCCATCCAGGGCCGTCGGCCCCCCCTGCCCGAGTGGGTGCCCCCGGGGCTGGCGGAGCTGATCCGGGGCTGCTGGGCGGAGGACCCCAGGAGGAGGCCCACGGCGGCGGAGGTGCGGGCGGCGGCCGGGGGGGAGGGGAGGAAGGGGGAAGGGGGCGAAGGGGAAAGGGGAAAGGTAGGCGAAAGGGGAACGTTCAGGTGGGAAACTGGACGGGCTGAGAAGGCCCCTCTGGACGCGCCGGTGGGCGGAGGCAAAACCAGAAAGGATGGTTGGAAACAGGTGGTTGGCGGTTGGCGGTTGGTGGTTGGCGGCTGCGCTGTGTTGTGCTTCAGAAGGGCTTTGCTGCATGTGCTAGGGTTGGTGGGTTGGATCTCTAAAGGCCCCTTGCCCACATTCGCGTAACCTCCTTCTCCTGTACGGCAGGTGTACGGCCGTCTAGACGCGCTGATCTCTGAGGAGCTGGGTCGGCGGGCAGCGAGGGCGGCCCGGGTGGGGGTCAGTCGGCCGCGGGTCAGTCGGCAGCTGGGGGCGGCGGCGGCAGGAGGAGGAGGCGCTGCGCTGGGCTCGGGGGCGTCATCGTCGTCCGGTGGGTGTGTTCTTCGAAACACAGGGCAGGCGTGCATGACATGCCGGGGGGCCCCATAGCGCTGCCTGGAGTGTGTAAATGTGTGTGTAAATGTGTGTTATGATAACTGAGCCGTATGTGTTGTGTGCGCGTGCACGTCTGTGAAACCTAAACCCTAAACCCTAAAACCCTAACCCCCCCCCACCCTCGGGTCCCTAATCGCACCCACAGTGGCCGCGGAGTGCCATGTCCTGCAGCAGCAGCTGTTGCTGCCGTACTGCTGTTTGCTAGGTGCCACGGATTCGGTGAATACCCCCTCGCGTCCGTCCGTCGTCTTGCGGGCTGCTGCTGCTGCTGCTGCTGCTGCTGCTGTTGTTGTTGTTGTTGTTTACTTGTTTTCCCATTTTCCTTTTCTTTGCCTTCTCCTCCTCCTGAGGGGTGAGGGTGAGGGTGGGGGTGAGGGTGAGGGTGAGGATGAATTTCTCCGGGTCCTCACCGGCAGTCCCACCACCGCCGCCGCCACCGCTTGCGCAGGAGCCCAACCGCTCCTGACGTCGTCGACGGCGGCGTCGTCCCCGAGCCGCGCGCCGCCGCAGGTATCAGCGACCCATGGGCCGGCCGTGTCGCCACCGGGCGCTCCGGCGGCGGCGCCGCGGTCGAATGACAGCGGCGGCGGCGGCGGCGGCGGCGGGCTGAGTGGCAGCAACCTCGCGAGGGCGCCCTCCATACCGCTGGCTCCCGGTTCCGTAGATGATGAGTTCAACTTGATAGGTCGTACATCGTCATCCGCCTCGTCAGCGGCAGTAGCCGCCGCGGCGGCGGCGGCGCGGCGGCCGCTACAGCCGTCGGGCCGCGCCAGGTCTGGATCCGGTTCTGCCACTGGCGACGAGCCGCCGGCGCCGTCGTCGGGCGAGGGACCACCGCCTCCGCTGCCGCCGTCGCCGCCGTACTACCACAACCTCAACCAGTCGCCGTACCGGAACATGCCGCGTCCGCCAGCGTCGCCGCCGGGTGGAGCGGGGCGGCCGCCGCTGCCTCGACCACCGGCGTCGCCGCCGGGGGCGCAGCGCGCGGCAGGGCTACAGCCGCAGCCCGCGCCGCCGCTGCTGGACCTGCCGCCGCCGCCGTCGTCGCGGCCGGTGCCGCCGCCGTCGCCGCCAAAGCTGCTGCCGCCGCCGCCGTCGCGGCAGGGGCAGGGGCAGCGCCAGGAGGCCCAGTTGGAGCCGCACCCGCCGCTGAATCGTCCTCAGCGGCCGCCGAGTACGGCAGCTGCGGCGGGCGTCGAGCCTGCCGCCGCCGCCGAGTCCGCCGCCGCCGCGCGACCGGGTCCCGTGGGTCGCTCGGGTCTGTCCTTGTCCCAGATGGCGGCGGCGATGCTGGACGTTGCTACCGGCGGCGCAAGGAATGGCGGCGGCAATAGCTGGTTTGGCGGCGGCGGCGGCGGCGGCATCGCGCGTCACACCAGCAGCGGCAACGTCACCGCTGCCGGTAGCCAGGATGAGGGGAGCCAGCTCGTCGCTGCGGAGGCAGGTCGTACGTCACCGGCCCATGGGTCGGTCACGACGACGGTGGCGGCGCCGACGCTGCGAGCTCAGGACGGGCCGCTGGGGCCCGTGCTGACGGCGGCGGCGGCACCGGCGGGAGCCGAGGAGATCGTCCCGTACGGCGCCGCCGGCGGGCGCGGCCCCTCCGCCGCCGGCGCCGCCGCCGCCGCCGCACACGCGCTGTCGTCGGGGGCGTCAAGGTCGACGCCGAAGTACGACACGATGGGACGGAGCAGCTCGTACGCGTCGTCGGTGGAGAGCGCGGAAGCCGCTGCCGCCGCCGCCGGCAGGACGGACGCCGGGTCGGCGGCGGCGTCGCGCCGTGCGGCGTGGGCGCGAAACCGCGGTCATGACCGCGCCAGCGGCCGCGCCGCCGCCGACGGCGCCGCCGCCGACGCCGTCGGCGAAATGGCGGAGCGGTTCTTCTCCGCTCGCAGCCGTCACGATCCGCAGACGTCTGAGGATTACACGACGGTGGACGAGGACGCTGACGTGGAGGACGAGCACGGCAGCGAGAGTGGACGAGCGAGGTTGGCTCGCCGGTCAACCGCCGGGTCACGACGCGGCAGCGGAAGGACGCCCGATGAAACTCAGGCTACAGGTAACGGTAACGGTAACGGTGTGTCGCGCCGCGCCACGACGCCGTCCAACGCCGGCGGAGGCAGCGGCGGCGCCGTCAGGCCGCTGGTACGGCGTCACTCCCCGCAGCTGCCGCTGCCGCCGACGGAAGAGGGAGCGGACGCAGCGGGAACGGCCGCCGCGGCTGCTGCCGCGGGTGGCGGAGGCGGCCCTCTAGGCGGCCAGACACATTGGCGGGGTCCCGGCGGAGGTGATCCGAATGCGATGGCGGCGGCGGAGGCGCCGCTGGGCCCGGCATCTGACAACGACGGCGCCGGCATGAGCTCCGCTCCGGCCCGCCCCGGCCACCTCCACGGCGGAGCCCCTCATCATCTTCATCTCCGTCACGCGTCAGGATTCGACCCACGGGGTCGAGGGGACGGTGACGGCGACGGCCGCGCCCGTGTTGCGCTGGCGGCGCCGCAGGTCGCCGTCGGCGTTGCCGCCGGCGAGGCGCAGGTGGCGGCTGACGGCGGCGGTAGCCGTACCAGCGGCGACGGCAGCGGCGGCGGTGCCAACGGATCCCGTTGGTGGCCCTGGTGGCTCTTCCGTCGCGGTCCCGCCGCCGCCGCCGCCGCCGCCGAGCAGCCCGCGTCGGCGGCGGCGACGTCGACGCCGACGGCGGCGCGGCCGGATGCCGAGCCGGTAGGGGAAGCCCACCTGGGCAGAGCCGCGACCGCAGGCGGCGGCGGCGGCGTCCGTTCGACGCTCTCCCACGTGGCGTCCTGGCGTCAAGAGCCTCCGGGGCGCCATTCGCCGACGGTCCCCGGACAGTCCAACGCCGCCGCCGGGTTGGGGCACCAACGAACGGCGTCGACGCCCACTCCGCTGGGTCAGTGGCCGCCGCCGCCGCTGGCACAGCAGCACCCGCAGGCGCAGCCCCTTCCGCAGCCGCGGCCTCCGCCGCCATCTCGTCGGCTCATCCCTCACCCGACTGACCCCGGCGCGGGCGACGGAGCCGACCCAGGCGTTCATGGCGATGTTGGCGGCGGCGGCAGGGGTAGCGGCGGCGGCGGCTCCGCCGGCGACGCGGCCGCGTCAGTGTGCTTCTCCCTGGGGCCCGGCCCCTCCCGGACCACAACACCCGGTACGGCAGCCAGCACGCGCAGCACCTTCGCCAGCAGCCTTGGCATGCCGCCGTACCCGTACTACACGTCCATGCAGCAGCCGTTGTCGTACCGATACCCGGCGGTGTACCCCTGGGCGTCACCCGCCAGTCATGTAGGACGGGGCGCCACCGCCGCCCCGTCCCCCAACCCGGCTGCCGCCGATACCCCGGCACGCGGGGGCGGCGGGACACCCGAGAAAGCTCCGGAGGCGTACGACGGAGGCATGTACGGCGATGTGTATGGCGGCGGGGGTGCTGCAGGGGCAGCTGTTGCTGGTACGGGCCGTGAAGTGAAGGGCCCCTTGGGCCCCCTGCGCGAGGAGTCGGCACGAGGGTACGAGTACGGTCCTGGAGGCTACGAATATGGGTACGGCAGTGTGCCGTACGGCGAGGGGGCAGCTGAGGTCGGCGGTGGCGAGGGTGCTGGAGGAGAGGGTGCCGTACAGGTGGTCGGCGGAGAGGTTGGCGGCCGGCGGCTGGGCCCGACAGCGTCGGTGCCGCCGGGGGCTGCTGGGGCAGCGGGGGTACATGTGGTGGGCGGTACGGACGCTGCTCCAGGGGCGGGCGGCCGGCGGGCGGCGCAGCGGCCATGATGACTAAAAAAGTGGCTATCTGTCGACTTGTTGGTTTTTGCTCCCAGCTTGTTGGGTTTCAGATCTTTCAAGGGGGTTTTCGGTGACAGAGCATTCTGTAGGTTAGTACTTATTAGGGAATGGAATCGGCATTTGGTGATATCGGCGGATTGCCCGGATAGAGCGAAGAGAGCCACTCACCTCCGTGTTCCTGCATGCCGAAAATCGGGGCCATGATAAAAGCCACGTTGACCTAAATCCCCGCCCAGGTGTACGAACATTGGGGGTGCCATCAACACCGGTTGTGCCACGTGACCCCCGGGGAAGCAGAGACAGATTTGCGGTGGGGCCTCGTGGAGTGCCTCGTTCGTTGGGGGCGGACCGTTGGGAGTTGGTTGGTTGGTTGGTTGGTTGGCCGGAGTAATGGAAGTGCCAACGGGCGGTGCGTGGGGCCCGACCCGTGACGTGCGAGTGCCGTACCGAACTACCGATTGCCCAGTGGGCCCTATCTTGACCCGATACCTGCCCATCCAGAGTTGGGGAACACGCGGCGCCGTACAGGGGGAACAAGGTACAGCTGCGCCGCTGCAGGGGGCGCGTACCTGTGCCGGGTTGGTGTGTCGTACGATGTACGGAAGCCCTTGGGCTTCAACAAAAATTGGCGAAGTTAGCGGCAGATACGGGCGGTTGTTCGGTTCATGCACTGGGCGGATCATCAACTCGGTGGGATTCGGTGTAACTTGCTGTTCCGCATTTTGGAGCCCCAATATGCTGCTCGGTCTGACATGATGGTCTCTTGGTGTCAAGGGCTGAACGTGCGGGGCCCACCCCATGCTTGGTTGTTGGATCGTACGGCAGGTTGGATGCCGTCGGTTGTGGTGTTGGCCGTTGGGCGTCCGTTGTCGCTTTTGCCGCCGCCGAAGCGCCCTCGAGCGGCACCCATCCAACGCTTGTGCGAACGCACGAACAAAAACAACGACAACATGAACAAACGTGGGCGGCTGTACAATACGGAAGCGGCTGAGGGGAGGGGTGTCACGACTCAAGAGAGCGTTACTCCACTCTGTGTTGCGACGGACGTCCGCGTGGCGCCCGTGACCCACGGGGCACATTGCCGACCCACGGGGCACATTGCCGACCCACGGGGCACATTGCCGACCCACGGGGCACATTGCCGAGCGTGGTGGGTGGGATGTATCGTCGGTCGGCACAGCCGTGTGAATGTTAACCTCCAGGACCATTGTGTCCTGGCAGCGGACCCCCGGGGGGGGGAGGGCAGCGCCACGCGGCTGACGCCAGTGTACGACATATACCAGTCCTCATCGAGCCTCATGCCGTACAAACAACCATCAACCAACATCATCATCAACACCAGGTCATCACGCGTCCGTGACTCGGTGTTTGTTGTTGCGGAAATGGAAAGTGCCAAATTTCGCTGTGGCCGTCAACCCACTCTGGTCTGGAGGTCCGAATCTGCCGTGTATTGTGCAGTACAATGTGTACGGCTGCAGTGCGGCGCCCCGCATCCTCCGTTCATCCCCCCTGTTGACCCAGGTAGCATCCGTCCGTCGCTCGGACCAGCCAGCAGTAGGAGTAAGTGGTATGCACGAAATCCCGGCTCCCTGCCCCATCGTAACACCAGCGCCGCGTCAGCAACGGACCAGCCGCCGCCGCCGGGCCTCTGCAATGCCCTTGCTCTGAACCTCACCTTCTCAGAACCTCAAACCTCATGACCTCGCACAGCCTCAAGACACAGCACAGGCCGCCCGCCGACCCAGCCAGCCAGGCAGCCACCCTATCCCGCCTGCCAGCCAGCCTATCCCGCGTTCGCGTTCTCGCCTGCCGGATCTCGCAGCCCCTTCACCGCTGCCTGACCAGACTGCGCTCCCACCCCTCGCGTAGAAACCAGGTGGCCGCTGCTGCCTGCTACCGCCACCTCCGGCGGTACAGTCGTTGATCCAACCGGCAGCGTTAGTTACCTGCATTACGCAATCCTGCTGGCCCTGCCAGCTCCTCACGCAGAGCAGTCTTCCTCCGTAAATCCGTAGATCCGTAATCCGTAGTCCGTAGCGCCGTACCCGTCCTCTGCCCAGGTGCCTGGCTGGCCCCTGGCACCCCTGGCAGCAGCGACACCCCAACGAACGGACGGACGAACGGGCAGCAACGCGCGGAGGAGGAGCATCTGGGCAGCGGCATTCCATGAAGGCTCTGCGTGCGCCGGCGGGCGAGCAGCTCCCGAGTCCCGACCACCAGACCTGGGCCCCAGGCTGAACCACACAACCACACACCCCTCCCCAAAGCCGGCCAAACCTCCGAAATGCCGCCCGCCACTGCAGAAGTCAATGTGCCTCCGAAGAGGTCCTCAACCCGTCGTGTACGACGGTACGACGACTGCCAGGAAGCTGGAACGCCAGAAAGAATGAACTGCACACACACACACACACACACACACACACACACACACATGTCACCGGCACCGACTGCCGCGCTCCCGCCGCCGTCCCCGACTCCCTCTGTCCGTGCGCCAAGATCTGTCACCCCCGTCGAACACCCCCAGCAAAAAAGGTCCGCCATGCCCGCTGCCAGCTAAACTTCCTCCGCCTCCGCTGCCGCAGCCTTCGCCGCCGCCGCACTGGGCGCCGCGGCCGCGGCCGCGGGCGTCAGCCCGCCGCCGCACTCCGCCTTGTGCCCCGCCTTCCAGTGCGCCACCTGGCACTCCCGGCTGCAGTACGACACCTTTCCGCACCGCCCACAGGCCTGCAGCTTGAGGTCCGCCTCGGTGTCCCCGGCCAGGTTGCCGCAGGCGGGGTTGCCGCAGGCGGGGTTGGCGCAGCGGGTGAGCCAGGCGGCCACCTCCGACGTCGGGTCCCCCAGGCTGCGGGCCACGTGCGCCAACGAGCCCATCGCCACCGCCAGCGCCCGCAGCTGCTCCCGCTCCGGTCGGCCCTCCTCGCCGCCACCACCCTTGGGCGCACCGCCGCCACCGCCCGTGCCCCACAACTCCAGGCGCTCTGCGAGCGCCAGCAGCGGCGGCGCCAGGCCCTCCTCCCCGACCGACTGCGGATCAGCCGCCCCCAGACTGGCAGCTAGGTCGCGGATGAGCCGCGGAGGCCAGTACGACAGCGGCAGATTGTCCCACTCAGCCTCGCTGCCGGTCCTCGCCTCGGCGGCAGCGGTGCTAGCCCGCCGCCCGCTGCTGCGGGTGTCACCGCTGCCGCCGAGACCACTGGGCCTGCCGGCGGGCTCCCCTTTGCGCTTGCGGTCGCCTGCCCGGCGCCCCGCGAACCGGCGGCGCCAGCAGCAGCAGCGGCGCTCCCTGAGGCGCTGCCCGCCGCCCTCCTCGCTCCTTGGCGGACGTAACGCGGCAGGGCCCAAGCCACCAGGATGAGGCTCCTCGCCAGCTCCATGCGCTGCTCCGTGGAATCGAGTCCCGCGATGGCCTGGCGCCAGTGCGGCTCCTGAGCTGCCCGCAGCGCCACCCCGAGCACTGTCAGCACCCGGCATTCCAGCAGCACCCCCACCCGCCAGCGGCTGTTGGCAGCAGCAGCCGTTGCAGCAGTGGCGGACATGCGATCTCTGCCATCAGAGCGAGGAACGGTGCCGGCGGCCCCGCTGCTGCTGCTGGGGCTGCTGCTACTGCTGTAGGGGCTGCTGCTACTGCTGCAGGGGCTGCTACTACTGCTGCAGGGGCTGCTGCTACTGCTGTAGGAGCTGCTACTACTGCTGCAGGGGCTGCTGCTGCTGCTGCAGGGGCTGCTGGTGCTGGTGCTGGGGCTGCTGGGGATGCCATCGGCGCCGCTTCCGCCATCGTTGCCACCACAGCTGCTGTCGCCGGGGCCGCCCGAAGCACTCCGGGTCTCAATGCCGCCGCCTGCCACCACCCGCTGCTCGGCCAGGGGTAACGCCGGCAGGCTGAACCAGGCTGGACAGACAGGCAGCGCTGTCCAACACGTGCTCGCCTGGGTCGTACTCGCCTGTGTCGTACTCCGGCACGTACCCCCCTGCTGCGGAAACGCGCAGCAGCTGGGAGTGTGCGGTGGCAGTCCAGGCCCACCCCGGCATGAACGCTGCCACGGCCGTAGAGCTCATTTGGCGCGTACATGCCATGCCGCTTACCACGGCTGCCACGGCAGTGGCCTCCTCACCGGCTGCGGCCTCCTCACCGGCTGCGGGCGCTGCGGGCTCGGCAGTCGAGCCGTTCCGGTGGCCGTCCAACAGCTGACGGCGAGTCTGCTTCTCCAGGGCGCCCCACACGCGGACACGAGAAACGGCTGCCCGGCACCGAGTTGAGTAGGTCGAACCCCACAAATGACACACGTGTGGGCCTCCTCGTGCGCCGCATGGTCCACTAAGCGGATGCTGTCGGCGTTGCAGAACGTCGTCTTGCACGCCGAGGCGAGGAAGGAGGCCACCTCCCGCTTGCCGCCAAACACCAGCAGCTGCAGCAGCGGGTACTCGCCCAGTGCCGCAATCTCC
The DNA here is from genome assembly GCA_003117195.1 of Eudorina sp. 2006-703-Eu-15. Lineage (NCBI taxonomy): Eukaryota > Viridiplantae > Chlorophyta > Chlorophyceae > Chlamydomonadales > Volvocaceae > Eudorina > Eudorina sp. 2006-703-Eu-15. The sequence goes on from BDSI01000119.1 coordinate 179,493, forward strand.
CCCAGCAGCCGCCTCTACGGCAGCCCGGACACGTCGCGGAACGCGCGGCGGCACAGCCGCTCCAGGCAGGGCAGCAGGCCGCCGGCCAGAGCCGCCGCAACATCCGCGGGAGGCTGGGCCGATGCGGATCCACCCGCCCCTGTTGCTGGCGAGGCGCAGGAAGGACAGCCATCCATGCCCCATGCGTTGGCCACTAGATAGTGGGGTTGTACGGCACCACACGGGATTGACAGAATGACAGCACTCATCAGGTTCCAAGCCAAGCAGTGCGCCCGCATCCAGCTTACGAGGTGTTTACTGGCTCATGTGCCTCTGGGTCAGGCCGCACCCCCCGGGTCAGGCCGCACCCACCACAACCCCCGGCTCAGGCCGCACCCCCCGGGTCAGGCCGCACCCACCACAGCCCCCGGGTCAGGCCGCACCCCCCGGGTCAGGCCGCACCCACCACACCCCCCGGGTCAGGCCGCACCCCCCGGGTCAGGCCGCACCCACCACACCCCCCGGGTCAGGCCGCACCCCCCGGGTCAGGCCACACCCCCCGGGTCAGGCCGCACCCCCCGGGTCAGGCCGCACCCCCCGGGTCAGGCCGCACCCCCCGGGTCAGGCCGCACCTACCCCGCGGATGCACACCTGATACCTCCACAGCACAGCAGGAGCGGTAGGCCCGAGGCGCGCTCCACAACGCCCAAGCGCACGCAAAAGACAGCCGCACTACTACAGGAGGGAAGCAAGAAAGCAGACTGCCCAATCGGCGCCAATGAGGGACCGGGCCGCACGCGACGTACCGTACTCATCGCCAGCGGCAGCACCCTCGCCCGCACCGCAGGCACCGCCGCGCCCGTCACTGCCAGCTCGGGTCATAACTGGCCGCAGGCACTCCGCAAGCGACTTGGTTGCGTAGTTGTCGTCCCGCCAGCCCGACATGTGTGCCACGATGTCGGCGGCCAACCGCCAACGGTCGACTGCGGCGGCCAACCGCGAGCTGCCACCACCAGCAACTGGCCGGCAGCCCAACGGAAACAACTGTTCTCTGACCGTGCGCAGTACGCTCAGAGATGAAAGGACAAGGTCGTACATCAGTGTCAGCGACATTCGGAGCGCTGGTTGCTGTTCTCGGATGGCGCCGCCTTCCTGGCCGCCGCCATGGCCGCTTTCGTGGACTGACCCGTGGGTCGGCTGCGGACGGCCGGCGGCGCTCGCCGCAACCGACCCACCGCCACCACTGCTGCTGCTGCTGCTGTTGCTGCTGCTGCTGCTGTTGCTGCTGCTGCTGCCACCGCCGCTACTGCCGCCGCTGCTACTGCCGCCGCTGCTGTTACCGCTGCCGTTACTGCCACTGGTAGTGCTGCTTCTGCCACTGGCGCTGCTGCTGCTGCTGCTGCTGCCAGCGCCGCTACCCGCCGGTGCCACCATGCCGTCCTGTCATGCTGCCCGTCATTCGGCGTCCGAGCTGACGCCACCGCCAGCCGCCCTATCCGCAGCAACACCGCGACCATCCCCGCGGCGGCTCAACAGCGGCTTGCACAGTGTCGCCCCATGCAGCATGACGCACACGGCCAAGTAGGCTGTATCCGACACCTCGGGAATCGCCCGCCGCCGCCCGCCCAGGCTTGCCGCAGCCTCGGCAGCTTCGGGCGCCGGCTCCTCAGCCCCATCGCACTCCACCTGGCATGCTGCAGACGGCGCAGGAGGTCCCCTGGCATGCCGTACACCGGCAGCAGATGGCGCAGGAGGTCCCCTGGCATGCCGTACACCGGCAGCAGATGGCGCAGGAGGTCCCCTGGCATGCCGTACACCGGCCCGCCGTCGGCTACGCTCAGCGCCGCCAGTCCCGCCGCCAGCACCAGAAACTGCATGCAGGGCCCGGACAGGGCCTGGTGCAGCAGTAAGGCGCTGGCGGCCCTGGCAGCAGGGCAAGACGACGCTTCATCAGGCCTCCCGGCATCCTGCATGAGTTCCAGTACGTACACCATCAAGGACTTAAAGGCGTCAGCTGCGGCTTCCCGCCAAAACTTGTCGTCTTCGGCGCCCGTGGCGCCGACTGACCCGGCATGCCCCGGCCCTCCTGTCACCCGCCCCGTCGTCGTCGTCGTCGTCTCCAGCCCCAGGCCCGCGATGACCGCCCGCGCCAAGTGCTCCAGCAGGTGAGTGTCCGCCAGGCTGGAAGCCAGCTCGCCCACGCGCCGCGGCGATGTGATCAGCTCGCCGAACGTGTTGCAGGCGGGCACGGTCTCGTCCCCCCTCGCCGCCACCCCGTGAGGACTGCATGGCGGCGCCACGGATTACAGCCAACAGCAAGCTCAAGGCGATATTCGTGCGGTGCAGCTCCAGGAGCAGGCAAAGGGCTTCTGGTGGTGGTGCGGTGCTGACCGCAGGCGCCGTCGTCGATGCCTGTGTGGCCGCCGCTGCTGGGGCTGGGGTCGCGGCTGCAGCCAGGGTCGCGGGCATTTGTGCGGCCGAGCCGGTTGCGGCTGCGGGCAGATCCATGGGATCGCCACCGGGAGGGGGCGTTGGTAGGGGGCCGTTTGGGGACTGCTTTCGCCATAGCCTGGAGTCTGGAGTCGGTTAATTGCATTCTGGTCGGTGCGAATGAGGTTTGGTTTGGTTAGGAGGTTTGGGTTAGGAGGTTTGGGTTAGGACTAGGAGGGTCCCGCAGTTCCACACCCGAACGAGGCCGCCCGGGGGCCCCTGCAGTTTCCCCTTCTCCCCCTCCCCCCCGCGCAGGAGGACGCCGCCCTGCTGCGGCGACCTGGGCGACCTGGGCGTAGATGCGCACAGGCCGCCCGACAACGAATGGATAGATTTCCAACCGCTGCTATCTAACGGACGCCGTACGAGACATGCACAGTTATATGTATGGCTAATTGGACATGCGGGCATGAGTAAAACGCCTGTGCTGATACGCGAGCTGTTCTCCGCAAACGTGCTTAAAAAATAACGCCCCGGCCCCCTCCCGCGTGCCGACTTTTGCGCGTATCGGGCTGCGGTTATTCCAGACAACGATTTTCTATTGTCTGTTTTTTCAAATACATGTCGGAGGATTGCATGTGAAAATAGTTCTATGATATTTGGGGGGAGGGACGCTCCTGTCGTCAACTGCTCGCGGTGTTTGGCAAAACCAAAATCAACGCATCGATTTCGTCGCAGCGCGCCTCCCCCGATGCCGCGGGGGCCACGCTTCCAATATTTGCTAACAAACAAATGGCGATAATGTTTATTGCGCCGTGGGCGTGCGTGGCTGAGATCGCGGCACTGGACCGGCAAAAGCCCCGTCAGCGCGGCCGGCGCCGGTGTCGAAGCACCGGCGCGATTGTTTTGGTGGTCGATCGACCCGTACTGTTCCGAGCGACCCATTGGTCATCTCCATGATCCTCCTCCGACACCGGTTCAGTCAGGCATTGCCGCTTGCAAACAAAAATTACTGTCGCCGCATGATTGTTTTCTGAATCCATCCCCATCCACAAAACGTTGCGGCCGCCGACCCTGTGCGACCTTTTTAACAACCTTTTTTGGGTGACCTCGCCGTCTCCAGCCGCGGTTATCAGCCGGTTGCCCAGGACGTCTCCAGAGCCTTTAGGGATCAGGAAGAAGGAGCCCCCATCATCAAGGCTGCCACGCGGTCCGCCGCCGACAGCCCACTGCTGGCAAGCGCTCGCAGCCGTCGCAGCTTGACTGTCTGCCGTTGCAGCAGCCTGATCTCACGGCCGCCAGAAGGGAAGAAGGTGATTCCGTGAGAGGTGACTCCGACAGCAGCAGGGGATCACTGCGAGGGGACATCCAGCAGCAGGGAGGCAGCGGCTTTATTTCCGTTGATTGTTTCAGATCGAGCTATCAGGGTCTCCGTCTGTGAGGACTGCGCCACGCTCGCAGAGGATTTCGCTTCTGTGAATTATTAATTGCGATCAGCAGCGTTTAAATCTTCAAAAGGGACAGGGAAGTCTTGCGCCGCGGGCAGGAGAGAACCAGTTCAGAGCGCGGATCGGCGGCCTTCCGTTACTTCGCTTCGCTTCGAGCCAGACACAGACAGACGGGGAGGGCCAAACGCACCGCGTCGCGGCGCAAACTCGTTCGCGGCTGAAATCTGCGCCGCCGCGCTCCACTAACGCTAGCTGGGGCTGCGAGCCTTTGCGCAGTGGACAACCACACATGCGTGGGTTTGATAGCACCTGCGGCGGAAGCCAAAAGCAGCCAAGCAGTAATAGAGCAGCAGCAGCTTAGCAGCCAATCGAGCAGCCATTAAAGCAAGGTGGCTCGCTCTCCCGGCGGGCTTCGTCAGCATGTAGGCATGGCAGCCCGTTCGAGGAGGCCCCCACCCGTCGTCAATCTCTGATTTCGAACTCTCAACGTCCTACCTCGTAACTCCAGATCATCGGGTCTAGAGTCCAGATGCGGCGGGCTCCACCGAAGGACCCCTCCTGGAGCAAACAGCAGCCCCCGAAGGTCCCCACCCCTGCTGCTGGGATGACGCTGCTCCATCTGACCTCTGACCCGCCCGCCGCCGCGGGCACCACCACTCCCACCTCCAACACCGCCGCGGGCACCTGTCGTCGGCCCGTCGGCCCCCTCGCGCCGCTCGGGGACAGGGGGCAGCAGCAGTGGCGGCACCGCCGCCGCCACGGCGGCGGCGGTGTAGCGGGTGAGCAGGCGCTGGCGGCGCTGATCGTACTGGCGGCGGCGGCGACTGCCGCCGCGGCCACCGCCGCCGTCGCGGCTTCCGTTGGATGCAGCGGCAGCGGCGGCCAGGGACTGTCGATGCTCAGCGGACCGCAGCGGCAGCGGCTGCCGAGGCCGCTGCTGCCACTTCCGCCACGACCACCACCACCAGCGGCGCTGCCGCCGTCGCAGCCGCCCGGCAGCATCGCCCCCGTCAGCGGCAGCGGCAGCGCGGCGGGGCCCCGCCGTCAGCTGCTGCAGACCAACGCCTCGGCGGCGGCGGCGGCGGCGACGGCGGCCAGCGGCGCCGCCAACACGACGGCCTACATGAACGCCAGCGCATGTGCCGTACAACTGCAGTACATCGCGGGCGTGGGCGACCCCACCGACCCCTCGGTGCCGGTGTTCCAGGGCTTTTGGATCTTGACGCCCTCTCCCCGGGTGCGTGCGTGCGCGACCCATGGGACGGTGGGACCGCGGGACGGAGGTGCGGGTGGGATGAAACGCAGCAGCCAGGTCCCCCCTTCACGCCGCAGGACTGCGTGTGAAACACACGCATGCACCCATCCGCCTCACCCGACGCTTCCCCCCGCCCACTACTCCAACTCCTCCTCCAAGCCACCCACCCATCCACACGTCCCCTCACCCCACCCGCTCCCTCCCCTCCCGCCCTCCCCCTGCCCTCCCCAGCTGCCCGCCATCCGCTCCTGGGCCCTGGGCTGGGACTTCACCGCGGGGGAGCGGCTGGTGTCCACGGGCGATGTGTTCAACGACACGGGCAGCGCAGCGACGCAGCCGGGGACGCAGCCGGCGGGCATCACCAATACGTCCATTCGGGTGCGGACCGGGGAGGCCGGGGGCCAGAGGCGGAGAAGGGGCACACGGGGGCATAGGCTGACGGAGGAGTGGGGCGGATGCTATCTCGCGGGGGGAGGTGTGGAGCCGCCGCGACTGCGAGTGCGAAGGACCGCCTGGGGCCTGGACAGGCCGGGGTGTTGGGGTGCTATGGTGTGATGTCGCAGCGGGGTGGGCGTACAGGAGATTGGGATGAGGGATGGGGACATCCCGGGTGGGTGGGGTGTGTGTGTCGCTGCTCCTAGCTGGGGTGCGGAGGAACCCAACAGACGGTACCCACACCCAGGGGGCGACTGCACCCGGTTGGGGTGGTGTCCGTTGTCCGGTGTGGGTTGCCCCCTCGCTGAAGACACACAACCACGCTACACACCACCCCGCCCGCACCCCCGCCCACACCACCCCCCGGTCCCCCGCCCGCACCCCCGCCCTCAGGACGTCGGCAGCCTGTCGCAGCGCATCGCGGTGCTGGGTGAGTCAGGGACCCGGTCAGTCTGTCAGTCGGTCAGTCATCAGCGGTCAGTTGGTCGGTCAAGAGCCCCATAGGGGGGACGACAGCGGCGGTGAGGCTCCACTCGCTGAGAGCCGCACCGGACCCCGCGGCTGCCCCCACCACCCTATCCCTCCCTGTCCCACCACCACCCTGCCTACCAATTTCCTATACACCCCATCCCTCACCCTGCGCGCGCAAATGTAACCCCCACCCACCCACCCACCCATCCACCCACCCACCCACTAGGGAGCCCAGTGCCCAGTCCCCACACACGTCGGGGGCCGCCCGGCCAAGTGAGCCACCCCCATCCCGCCCATCCAGAGTAGGATAGGATAGGATAGGATACGACAGGATAGGATACCCTCCGCCTCGGAAGCTGCTTCCCGTCGCCTTACCTACCTACCTACCTACCTATCTGCCTACCTACCCCGGCAACTAGCTAATCCCAATCAACCACCCAACCACCTGCCGTACCTCCCCCCAGGCACCGAGACATTGGTGGGCCGCGGCCCCGCCCTGGCTTTCGCCTTCATGGGCAACATCGGACCTCCGGGCAACCTCAGCAACGCCTCCTCGCCCTCCTCCCCCTCCTCCTCTTCCTCCTCCCCCTCCTCCTCCTCGCCCTCCTCCTCCTCCTCGCCCTCCGCCTCCCCCTCCTCCTCCTCCCCCGCGGCGCTGTTCACCGGACCGCCCTCCACGCCGCTGCGGGTGGCCCCCGTCGCATCGGTCGAACTCAACACCATGCAGTGCCTGTCGCGGGGCACCACCACCCGCTTCATACCGGTGGGTGCTATGGGGCATCTGGCAGCAGGGATTAAATTGAAAAAAGGAATGAATCCGAGGGACAAGCAGTAGGGGGTACCGTAGACAGGGATAGTGACTGGTTGGAGGTCCGTCACCTGCATGCACCCCTCGAGGGGAGGAGGGGGAGGAGGCGGACTTGGGCCATCGGTCGTGCACCGATACCCATACCCGTACCACCCATACCCACGACACATCGCCAGTGACCGTCCGCTGCACCCTTAGAGCCGTTCAATGGGGTTGAGCGAGCGTGTCGTGTCACAGCGATGTCGATAACCATCCGGGGTGGCACGTAGCAGCCCCGCAACTCCGCCCTTGCCCCTCCGCCCTTACCCCTCCGCCCTTACCCCTCCCCCCCCCGTCCTCGGCCCCGCTGCCCTGTTGTGCCCTGTCCCCCGCGGTTACGGCCCCCGGGTGCGGGTGCGGGTTGGTTGCGGGTTGGTTGCGGGTTGGTTGCGGGTTGGTTGCGGGTTGGTTGCGGGTTGGTTGCGGGTTGGTTGCGGCCGGTGGCGACTGCGGGGCTCAGGTGACTGCGGCGGCCGGCAGCCCGCCCGCCTCGCCGCCGCCCGTACAGGTTGCCGTACCGCTGCTGACGGATATACCCCGCGTGCTGGAGGTGGGTGGGTGGGTGGGTGAGTGGGTGGGTGAAGGGGAGGAGGAGGAGGAGGTGTTTGGGGTACAGGGTGGCGGCGGGGGTAGGTATGGCGGAATGGGTGTGGGCATATGGGGGGTGGGGTGGTGGGTGATCTGGGAGGACACGCGGTGGGGGGTTACGGCAGGTCTAACCGACAACCAACACACCGAGATCCACAGATACACAGCCCATACGCAGTCACTTATGCCGAATATATATAAATATCTTTCGGCCGAATATATATTCATATCTTAAGATAGCCGCCCTGCTCAGTCACCGTTATATCACAACACCGCAACGGCTTTCCCTGGCGAGCAGGTGTCGTACATGCCCATCACGTACGTCACGGCGGCGGGGGCGTCCTCCGCCGCTTCCGTGTTCGTGGTGAACTCATTCACCCAGATGTACATCAAGTAAGGTGCCGGTGCGGTACGCCCGCTGTCGTACACCGTGCGGCCCTCACTTAAACCCGTTACATACACGGTGCTTTCGACGCGGCGCAATGACCCATGGGTCGAACACACCCGACCGGAAATGCGGTCACGGACTCCAGGGACTGCCGCCGTCGGGACCGCCACAACCACCTCATCACCACCACCGCCCGCACTCCTCGACCTCCTTCCCGATCAACCCCCTCCCCCCCCACACACACACACACTGGTGTGTGATCCACGCCTTGCCCCTCGATCCCCACACCCGCCACCTACTGCATGTTTGACCCGCACCCGCAGTGTCCCCCCGCTGCGGCCCGCGTCCCTCCCCGCCTCCTCTGCTCCGGCAGTCAGCGCTTCTGAAAACGGTTGCCAATGTATGACAGTATATTCCTTTCTTTGAAAGCTCGCACTCACCTTCCTCGCCTCGCTGCCTCTCGCCGCCGCGATCCTCTCCGACCGCTTGGTGGGTCGCTGGCTGGGTGGCTAACTGGCTGGGTGGGTGCCGCCGCCGCCGCCGCAACCCCACAGGATCATCAACACGGGCAGCCCGCAGGCCGTCCCTCTAGAGACCATCCGGGTAGGGCCGGGCTGAGGGCGGGCGGGCTGGCTGAGGGCGGGCGGGCTGGCTGAGGGCGGGCGGGCTGGCTGAGGGCGGGCGGGCTGAGGGCGGGCGGGCTGAGGGCGGGCGGGCTGAGGGGATGGAGGTGGGCCAAGGCGTTGAGGGCGAGGTAGAGGGCCAGGCGACCGGGGCAACCCGTGAGGGGATCCTCCCTGGAGGGCAAGCAGGGAGTGCTGCGGGACCTCGATCCCTCCATGTGGGCCTCAGGTGGTGGTGGTGGCGGGGGTGGTGGCGGGGGTGGTGGTGGTGGTGGGTGGTGGTGGGTGGTGGTGGGTGGTGGTGGTGGTGGTGGGTGGTGGTGGGGGGACCGGCGGCGGGTCCTGCGTGGGTGTGTGTGCAGGGGGGCCAGGGGGCTGCAGAACGAGGACGGGAGAGAGAGAGAGGGGAAGGAGACCACCAGTATCCCCCCCAGTGACCTCTCGCCCAAAAAACACCCGCATTCCCCCCGCCTCCCAACCGGAATCCAATCCTACCGGGATCCAATCCAACCGGGATCCAATCTAACCGGGATCCAATCCGGATCCACAGATCAAGTACTGGTTCGACGGCCCGGATCCGTCCTGGAACCCGCCCGGCGCCTCCGCTGCCTCCTCCGACTACACCATCCCGGACTACAGCACCTACGGCAGTAGCAGTGCCCCCAACGGCGGCAGCGACACAGGCAGCAGCGGCAGCAGCAGTAGCAGCAACTCGACGCTGCCGTTCGAGCTGTCGTGCTCGGACGCCACCTCGGCGCTTCGTGAGTGGGTTGGTTCAGAGGGGGAGGGCGGTGGGGTCCCGCGGTGTGGCCTTGAGACACCCCCCCCCTTGCTGAATGAACGGAGGGGGATGCGGGTGGCGCAACCGGGAGGGAGGTTTTCAAAAGATCAGAACCCACACACACGTGGGGGGGTGGGGGTGGGGGTCTCCGGGGTTCGTTTCCGGGTTTGGGTTTCCTCGTCAACACCCACCCAGCGGGAGGTACCGATGGTTGGGGGCGGGGTGACGGCCCCTCCTTGATCCTTCCGTCACGCCTCCTCCTCCTGCTACTGCTACTGCTGCGGCTGCTACTGCTGCTGTTACTGCGGCTGCTGCTTCCCCTCCCTCCTCCCCTGCCCCTCCTCCCCTGCCCCTCCTCCCCCTGCCCCCTCCCCTGCCCCCCTCCCCCTGCCCCCCTCCCCCTGCCCCCCTCCCCCTGCCCCCCTCCCCCTGCCCCCCCTCCCCCAGGCGGCGGCTGCAGCGCCCTGGTGTGGGTGTTCAGTCCGGGCCAGCCGGGTCTGAGGGGCGCCCGCTACGTCCTGGCCCTGGGCTTCAACCCGGGCTCGGGGGACCTACTGCCGCAGCAGCAGGACAACACCACCACCACAAACACCACCAATGTAACGAGCACTAGCAGCAGCAGTAACAGCAGCAGCTCCACCGCTCCCGACGGCAACCCGCAGCTGGCCAGTGTGGAGCTCATCATCTCCATCGAGCTGACCACGCTGGGGAGGCTGGACGCCAGGCAGGACTACAGGTGAGTGTGTGGGGGGGGGTGAGGGGGTATAGGAAATTGGTGTACGGTACATAGTAGCGGGTGGGGGGTGGGACAGACGGGGCAGGCCGAGGGAGGAGAACGACAGGAGGGAGGAGAGGAGTCAAAGTCAGGCCGGGCAGACCTTAGCTGCGGGGGTTGTTCTTGACACATGCATGCATAAGGCCCACACGTCCGAGTGTCCGCGTGTAGCTTGGATGCGGCGGCGACGATGGTGGGTGGTGATGGTGGTGATGGTGGTAGGGGGGACTAGGAGGGACTGGCATACGACGATGGCGGGGTGGTGATGGTGGTGGTGATGGTGGTGATGGTTCAGGATGAGAGGGTTCTAGGGGTCCCCACCCCCACCGAGGGGGTAGGGTCATCTTGCCCGCCCCTGCCCCCCCGCCCCTGCCCCTCCCTCCCCCTCCCTCAGCTTCCTGGACACGCCCATCACCGGACAGCAGCTCGAGGGCAGCTTCAACAGCTCAGGAGGAGGAGGAGGCGGAGGCGGACAGGGCGCCCCGCTGGTCCTGGTGCTGAGGGACACGGAGCCCAACCCGCGGTGTGTGTGTGTGTGGGGGGGGGAGTGTGTGTGTGGCGGGTGGGGGGGGTTAGCGCGTGGCACGGAAGGATGGGTGGGTAGATGGATTGGGTTGGATCGTCTGCCCGGGCGGGATGCCCGTCCCCCGTATACAGTACGTTAAGGGGCACGGCACATCGTCCACACCGTCCACACCGCGCACAGTGCTGAGCCGGCTTCACCTGCCCCAAGGGGTCGCGCCCTCCCCCCTTCTCCTGGCAGCAGCGCAGTCTGAAGACGTCTACCATTCTCTCTCCTGTACCCCGCCCCCGGCTCTCACTACCGCCCCCCCTCTACCAATTCCCCTCGTCCCCTCCAGATCTTTTGCTCTGGCAGCAGCGCATCATGATCATGTTGACCACTTTTCCTACACTCCCTAACCCTCAACCCACCTCCCCCTACCCCCACCCCAATCAGGATCCCCGCCTACGTGGTGGGGGCCCTAGGGGAGGAGATCGCCTGGGGCTCACCGCCCGACCTGTCGCCGCAGCCGCCCTCGCCGCCCGCCACCCAGGGCCCGCCCCAGCCGCCGTACGACATCGAGGCCATCAATGCGCAACTGCCCGCGGGGAGCTACTGCCAGGAGACGGTGGACGGGGGCCTGGTGCGTCCCATGGGTCGGTGGAGGGGTACGATGGGGGGGGTCGGGGGTGCGTCCCGTGGGTCGGTTAATGCGTTACGACGGTTACGATGATTGCACAGCAGGGCATCCCCTGTTTGCGGGCGGCGGTGACGATCTGTGCAATGCTGGCGGACAGGGACTTCCGCCCCTTGTTCATTGCGTGTTTCGTGTTTCTTGGAATCCTGTCATCATGCCCAGGCGCCCCACCCTCTTGACCCTCTCTGGCCCGCTCACGCTCTTGAGCCCCTGACCCACCGCCTGGCCCGGTGGACGTCGTCACTTCGCTGGAGATCCTGGTACAGTCGAGTCTTTAACGGACCTTTGCTCTGGCAGCAGCGGCAGCAGCGCAGTATGCGAGCATGTCTACCAGTTTCCTGTACACCCCCTGGGCCCTGGCCCACCCCCTCTCTTGACCCTCTCTTGACCTCCCGCTACCCCCTCCAGCTGACCCACCCCGCGCACCCGCCCCTCTCTTACCCCCTGGCCCACCCCCTCTCTTACCCCCTGGCCCACCCCCTCTCTGACCCGACCCGCAGGACTGTCGCGCCATGGCGGTCTACTGCTGCTACACCGAGGGGACCGTCGTCACAGTCGCGCCCATTGGCCCCTTTGAGCCACTGAACCCGACGCCCCCGGGTGAGCTGCCCACAGCGGCCGACGTCCGGCCGCCGTCGCACACAGCCGCACTGGCCGCCGGCGTCTCCGTCGGCGGCGTCGTCGCCGCGGCGGCGCTGCTGCTCGCAGCAGGGTTGTGTCTGCGCCGCCGCCGTCGTACCGAGCGGGCGGGGGCCGCCGCCGGCGGCCAAGGCGGCCGCCGCCGTCAGCGACGGCGTCGGCCGGATGACGAGCGGCAGCGACTGACCCACGGCGGCAGCGCGAGTACGTCCGAGTGGCGAATGATGACGCGTCTGGCGGCGGCGCTGCTGCCGGCCGCCTTCAAGCGCGCCGACAGCGGCGGCGGCGGCAGCAGCGCGAGCAGCTCGTCCGTCGACGCCGACGCCGCCGGGGGTGGCGGCGACGGCCGCGGCTGGCAGGCGGTGTTGATGGAGCTGCAGCGGCTGCAGCAGCAGCAGCCCTATCTTGTCACCTCGCACATACACGTTACGGCGAGCGAAGGTACGACGGGTTTTTTGTGTCGTACAGCACGATTTTGTGTTTGATATCGTACGGCACGCAAATACACGTGACGGCGAGCGAAGGTACGACGGGTTGAAACCTAGGCCAACCCGACCGCTCTCTGGTGTGTTGAGGTGAGGGCCCCTGGCGGGCTGAGGAGTTGCGCAGCGACCATCCAAAATGAACCTCACCCATATACACGGGGGGATGGATCACCCATATACACGGGGGGATGGATCACCCATATACACGGGGGGGCACGGGCAGCTGCCTAGCTCCTAGAACCGCCAGTGGTGGGCAACTCTCTGGAGCTGGGATGGATGCCATCGGTATGTATAATGAGAAGCCCACCCATAACCGCCCAGGCCAACTGTGTGTGTGCGCACATGTGTCGCGTGTCGCGGGGGGCTGTGGCCCCTGAGTGCTGTGGCCCCTTAGTGCATTAGTGCCTCAGTGCGCTGCGGCCGTCCCGCCCCCTTACTCCCAAGCCCTGAAATTGCCGACCGAACTGATACATCCCTCCTCTCCCAAGCTGTGGGCGATGCCGCCCTTGCTCTCTTCCACCCTACTTCCCTTCCTCCCCTACTTCCCTTGCCCCGCCCCGTCCTCCTCCTCCTACTACTCCCCCCCAACGTGCCCTTCCTCCCCCCTCCCCCCGGCAGCCAGCGAGCTCCACTACGTGCTGGACGCCGAGTGGTGGCAGGACAACGCGCCCTGGGAGGACGGACCCGTGGGTCTGTGCTTGCTGCCCAAGTGCCAGACCGTCCCGGCAAAGGCCTTCATGGCGCACGTGGCGGCGCTGTCGCCGCCCACCACTCAGGAGCTGAAACAGACGCTGGTGAGGGGTTTGACCGCCGCCGGCGGCGGCGGAGGCGGTCAGACCGACGACGACAAGGCGGCGGCGGAGGGCCGCCGGGGCAGCGCCGCCGCCGCCGCGACGTTGGCCGCCGCCGACGAGCTGGCGGGACTTGACGACGACGACATACGGCTGCGGATCCTCGTGTGAGTGTACGGACCGTACATCTGCCGTACACCGATCATGTCCGGGTGGAACACCGCAAACCTCCGCCGGTGGCCGACTGCGGTGCCCTTCGCCCCTCGTGTCTATCTTGAGGGCACAGGGGGACTGCGGACTGCGATGCGGTTACTCCCCCACGTCACTGGCCCCTGCCCTCGAGAGGAGCCGCAGGGTGCCTTTTAAGGGTCGGTCGCAGGAGGGTCGACCCCTACTCCCTGGGTGCCCTGCCCAAGTGGTCTTCCTAGGAGCCCACCACCCCACCCCAAACCCCCGCCTAGGCTCCTCACGCCCCTTCCACCCCGCCCATTCCCCCCCCCCACCGCGCAGCCGCAAGTCCCAGACCTGGACCGGTCGACTGGCCGACACCTGGGAGCTACTGCCGCCCTGTCTGCCGCCGCCGCCGCTACTGCCGCTACAGCAGCAGCCCATGCAGCAGCCCGCAAGTGTGGGGCTGCAGCAGCCAGGCGGCGGCGGCGGGTACGGCGGCGGCGGCCGCAAGGAGGACCCGGAGGCCGGCGCCGCCGCCGCCGCCAGCTGCGCGGGCGCGCAGCCGCTGCTCTCCCGCCTGCTCATGCGCCGCCGTACCCAGCAAAAGCCGCTGCCGCCGCCAGAAGGCATCGAGCTACAGCCGCTGACGTCAGCGTCGCCGGCAGAGATGCCGCCCTCCCGGTTCGCGCCGCCGCCCCCGCCGCCGCCTCCGTCGGTCCCCGGTCTGCCGGTGTCGCTGTCGGTGGCGCCCATCGAGTTGGATGTGGACTACGAAGCGGAGGTGGCGCCGTACCTGGGGCGGCTGATCGGGGTGGGGGGCTTTGGGCGGGTGTACGAGGGGGTGTGGCGGGGGCGGCGGGTGGCGGTCAAGACGGTGACGGTGGACAGCGAGGCGCAGAGGATGGCGCTGGCCAAGGAGGCGCAGCTGTGCGCCAGGTTCAGGTGGGGGGCGGGAGGCGCAGCTGTGCGCCAGGTTCAGGTGGGGAAAGGGGGGCAGGGTGAGGGGGGCGTGGGGCAGGGCGGACGGGGGGCGTGAGACAGCGAATGGAAGGGGAGGGTAAGGTAGCTGGGATTGAAGTTCAGGAAGTGAGCGTGACAAGGAGCAGGGATGTGTGTAGTGGACGGGCAACTGGGACTGCGATGGGCTGCTGATAGCGTGATGGGCGGTGTTTTTCCGCAAACGGTGCGTTGCTTGAAACGCGCATATGTGTAATGCGGTGCGGTCTGCATTCCACTTCGCTCGCTCCCTGACTGACTGACCACGGCGGGTATAAGGGCAGCGCGCAAGGAGGTACCACCCGAACTGCGCCGCAGGCTTTATTCCTGATCAGGGCAGTCCCCATCGCATTCCTGTGAGAGGAGGCTGGACCCCAGTCCTGTCCGTCTGTCTGTCTGTGCCCTGGTAGGCGTCAATCCCGATCCCGCCCTGCCACCCACCACGTCCCAGCCCCCTTCTTCCACCCACTCACCCCTCCCTCCTCCCCCCCTCCCTCCTCCCCCCCTCCCTCCCCCTCACAGGAACTGCGACCGGGTGGTTCAGCTGCTGGGCGCCTCCCTCGGCCTCAGCTCGCCCGCCAGCTCCTCAGCCTCCCCGGGGGCGGTCTGCACGGGCGGAGGTCGGGTCTCCCGCCGCTACACCCGCAGCGGCGGCGGCGCACCGGAGGGTGGCGGCGCCGGGGCCGCCGCCATCAGCACCGCCGCCGCCGCACCCTCCTCGCCACGGAGCCAGGGCGCGGACGTCTCCGTGGCGGGGGCGGGGGCGCGATGCGCGCGTGAGGGTGAGGGGTGCAGCGGCGCCGCCGCCGAGCGGGCCACCACCGCTGTTGCCGAGTCCTCCTGCCCGCCGCCGCCGGGTGGTGCTGCCGGTCGTTGCACCACCACCAGCACATCCGCCCGCCGGCCGCCCAGTATGCATCAGCAGCAGCAGCCCCAGCAGCAACATCAGCAGCAGCTGCACCCGCATCCGCCGACTTGCGGACTGGGTCCAGGGGGGCGGCCGGGATGTCCGCAGTCCCCGCAACAACAACCCCAACAACAGCAACGACAACAACAGCAGCAAGGCGGTCAGCAGCCGAGGCAGTGCGGCCAGCAGTCCCAGTCCCAGCAGCAGCACGCCGCGCTCATCATGGAGCTGTGTGAGGGCGGCAACCTGGATGATCGCATCCGACATCCGCACAAGCGCCGACTGGACTATCTGGAGGTGCTGCAGGTGTGTGTGTGTGTGTGTGTGTGTGTGTGTGTGTGTGTATATGTCGGGGGGTGCGTGTGGTACGGTGTGGTTTGGAACTCGCCCCGGCACTAACGAGCTGACCGAGGTTTCGGCTCGCAGGGGGCGGTGCGCACAAGCAAGTTGATGATGATGTATTCGTGCAGGTCACGTTTGAAGTGGTGTGAATTGGTTCTCCGCATCGTCAATGGACAGACGTCGAACCCACCACATCTCCGAACACATCGCGGTACCGCCTCCCTCGCCCAAACTTTCGCCGCAGCTGTCCAGGGATGTGGCAGAAGGTCTGGCTCATCTACATCGCTATGGAGTACTGCACAGAGGTGATGACTGCGAAGTTGTCCGTAGTGGTCCGGCTTTGTTAGAGATCACGTTCTGCGGCCGGGATGCCCGCCTTGCAGTTGACAAAGATTACCTTCGCATATGTGCGCATATCGCATATTATCTCCAGTATGATTCCACTGGGGGCCACCTTTCCTTTGCGCTTACATTTACTTTCCACCTTAGTCAACCTCGGACCGTTACAGCTCCAGCAGCGACCCCACTCTACCTGTTTGATGTGTCAAAGTGACTGGCAGCTGTAAATGCTTTTACTACGACAGCGCTGACTCCGGTGCCTGCTGGTCAAAGTCACGTTGAATGTCTCAAGGTCTGCATCATACCGCCATGAAGCAAAATTGCGATAATTGATGTGAAGTAGACCATGAAATCGAGAAAATATTGCCATCTTTGTCCGGTTTAAGACCGCGGCCGTCGGGGTTTTAGCACTGGAATGAGAGAACGTCTTGAGTTGCTTGTGTTGTAGCGGTATACGCCAGCAATTAACGCCATTTTGATACAATATCTTTTAAGGTTTGCGACAGGACAACTTCACACTCGTAACAGACCGGAATTGCGCAACGCCGTACAGCATTCCGCGGCAGTCTCCGCATCGATTTCGCCACAATTCCAATCGTCAACACTTCTCGTTAGATTTGCAACGAAGCACATTTTGTTCTCACGTCCGCGTCTGCCCCCTCCTCACCCGTCAGACCTCAAGCCCGGCAATGTGCTGCTGGACGGCAATGGGCGGGCCAAGATCGCGGACTTCGGCATCTCACGACTCAGGGTAGGGGTAAGGGTGTGGATGGCTGCTGGGTCGGTGGGCTGGTGGGGCGGATAGTTCAGGGATCCATCCATGGCTCCCCAAGACCCCGGTCACATGTGTGATGTGGTGGACTTCAACCGTCAGAACCGCCCGAAGGAAACCCGTTTGCCTTCAGCGCGCAACGCGACCCCACAAGCCCCTCCCCACATCCCATCCCCTCCTCCCCAGGATCCGTTCAAGTCCTGCATCAGCGTGACCCAGCAGGGCGGCACGGTGAGGCCGACGGGGTGCGAGCCCTGCGCTGTCCGAGCCAGTCTCCGCCTCACCCCGGATGACTGGATTTCTGCTAGGGAGCCTATCTAGGATGGGTTCTGGCACATCCCTGGGTACGTTGTACCCAGCGGGCTGCGGTCCCCCGGGATAGGTTTAGTCGGTTCACAGTACCCCGGGGTAGTCTTGCGACCGCCCGCAGGACGGGGGCGCTAACAGGCGCAGTCGGTGACAGGGGTGCGGAGCGCCGCGGCGGGGGGGGGGTGTTTGCCTGCGACGAGGAGGCCTCCTCGAAAGTCCCCACTTCATTCTCACGGCTCGGAGAACGGCACAATCACAATTACAATCACAATCAGAAGCACGGGATCGGATCCGAACACCAGAAAAATGAGCATAATGTCCGCGAGCCATGCTTTGCATTACCTCTCGGGCTGTTCACACCAGGATCCGGATCTGGGTCTGGATCTGAATCTGGACCTGGATCCCGAGATCTCACCGCAATCTTGATCCCGGCCCGTATGTCCCCTACCCGTGGTACCGTACGGCGCTGTACGGCGCCATGCCATGTCACGCGACCCGCCGCGATGCGGCCTGGCTGTCACACTTGGCCAACCGGCAACAACCAACCTGCGACGACGACGGCGACGCGTCAACCGCCAACGGCTCATGACCGTTAGCCCAACTACATGGGACCGGTGAGAAAACTTCACACCACACTGCGACACTGGCCGCCCATGGGGCGAAGGATGTTTCCTGTTTGAGCTTTGTGGGAGTGCGGTTCCTCGACATGAATGAATGTATGAATGAACGTTACAGCGGACCCCCAAAAGGGATCAACGGTGTATACCTACCAGGGCAAGCCTTGACATGTACGGCAGGTAGGCAGCGACGCGCTTGACCTGGAACCCGCCCCGCCCCGCGCTCCTCCCTCGACCCCGCGCCCACCGACCCACCGACCCACCGACCCACCGACCCGCCGCCGCCCCGCCTCCCCCGCCCCTCCCCCCAATTCCCTCCCAGGAGCTGTTCAACGGCACCCGAGTGGACGAGCGAGCCGACCTGTACAGCCTGGGTGGGTGGAGGGGGGGTGGGGGAGGGGGGAGGGGAGGGCGGGTTGGGAGGGGGTCGGAGGGCCCCCCAGCGGCGCTGTGCTCCAGGGGCGGGTGGGTGGGTCCGTGTCGATCCTTTCCCTGAGGGTGCCGTACTCGGGAGGAGGTCGGGCCTCGTGGACTTCCCTCTTTTCCCCTTTGCCCCTTTGCCCCTTTGCCCTGGCACGCTGGCAGTCAGCGCAGCTCCTCCTAGCCCTGCACCCACACCGCCAAAAGGGGGTGAGGGAGGTCCGGGAACTCCCCGGGGGCCGCGGGGGTCGCTCCCTCCCGCCCTCCCTCCCGGTTCTGAGCTCACCGCCCCGATCACGCGCCTGGCGCCGTCACACGCTGCGCCAGGAAAGAGGAAACCCAACCCAACCCTCCTCCTCCCCACCTCGCCCCCGCACCGCACCTCTTGACCACCTGCCCCGCACTCCCCTCACTCCCCACGGAGAACCCCCGGGACAGCGAAACTGCGAAAGGAGCATCAAACCCCCCGGGACCTGGGACCCCTGCCCCACTGCCCCCCCCCTCTCCCGCCAGGCTGCATCATGTACGAGGCGTTGACCCGCAAGCGGCCTTTCGAGGACGTCATGAGGGGGAGTCCCGCCGGGGCAGGGGCGGGAGGGCCGGCGCGGCGACGAGGGGGAGGGGGAGGGGGCGGCAACGGGGGCCCCGGTGGCGGCGGCGGCGGCGGTGCCCTGGCGGACATGGCGGCGCCTCCTCCTCTCCTCCCCATGGGCGGTCTGTTTGCGATCATCCTGGCTGTGGCCATCCAGGGCCGTCGGCCCCCCCTGCCCGAGTGGGTGCCCCCGGGGCTGGCGGAGCTGATCCGGGGCTGCTGGGCGGAGGACCCCAGGAGGAGGCCCACGGCGGCGGAGGTGCGGCAAACGGGAAGGATGGTGGGAAACAGGTGGTTGGCGGTTGGTAGTTAGTGGCTGCGCTGTGTTGCGCTCCAGATGGGCTTTGCTGCATGTGCTAGGGTTGGTGGGTTGGGTCTCTGGCGGGAACAGGCAGGTCAGCCTCATTTTTTGAGGCCCAACCCCGTCGCCACGCTTGCCGATCGGGTCCCCAGCCCCCTTGCCCACATGCGCGGAACCTCCTTCTCGTGTACGGCAGGTGTACGGCCGTCTAGACGCGCTGATTTCTGAGGAGCTGGGTCGGCGGGCGGCGAGGGCAGCCCGGGTGGGCGTCAGTCGGCCCCGGGTCAGTCGGCAGCTGGGGGCGGCGGCGGTGGCAGGGGCGGCAGGAGCGCCGGCGGGAGGAGGGGCGCTGCCGGCGCTGGGCTCCGCGGCGTCATCGTCGACAGACGGGGGAGCGGGTGCGTGTGTGTGTGTGTGCGTGTGTGTGTTTAGAATTGCAACCCGCCCGCGTGTGTGTGTGTGTGTGTGTGTGTGTGTGTGGCGCATTGGGGGAACACGGGAGGGAGCAGGTAGGGGAGGTGCTACCTGCCGGCCCTCGCTTCGGGTTGGGGCTGCCGTACCCGCCATGGAGGGATGGGTCGGTCGGTCTCCGCGGGGAGTTTGGATGGTGTGGGTTGGTGCCCATAGGCTTGAACCCCTTAGGGTACCGTACGTTCGTGTGTTGTGGCCGGAGCTGCTTTGCAATTTGCGGATTTGGGAAACCCGGGTCCGCGTGCCCGTCCGCGCTCGGCCTCTACTCACCCTCAACACGTCACTCGCCATCGCCGTCGAGGCTTTGGACCGTGGGACCTGCGCCGCGATGCCTAGTCCAACGGTGTCGTACGGCATGGTACGGAAAGCGTCCTCCGTCAGTCTCCTGCACCCCGCCGGTACATCTCTCGCCTCCGCCTCCGCCTCCGCCTCCGCCGCCTCCGCCGCCGCCGCCTCCGCGTCCCTCAACACTCAACACTCGACCGCAACCGCCTCCGTCACCATTGCAGCTGCCGCGGCCGCCGCCTCCCCCTCCCCCTTCCCCCTTCTCCTTATGTCTACCAATACCGTATGTCTACCAATACCGTATGTCTACCAATACCGTAGGTGTACCAATATGTTTCCCATACCCAATCTCCCACCTCTCCTCTTCCCTCCCGCAGGCGGAGTCCTCCCCTGCCCCTCGATCGGCTCATCCTCCGGCCCCTTGGGCCCCCACCTCCCCTCGCCCCCAGTCTCCCCTGACTGGGGGAAACCCGCCTGCTCGCCCGCCGCCGCCGCCGCCCTCGCGCTGTCGGGCGGTACGGCGGCGGCCGACAGGGCCGCACTGCCCGGCGTCGAGCCGCCTCCGCTGTCGCCGCCGCCTCCGCCGCCTCCGCCGCGATCGCACGACAGCGTCACCGGCGGCGGCGGCGGCGGCGGCGCTGCCCTCGCGCCCGCACCCTCGTTACCGCTGGCTCCCGGTTCCGGAGCTGACGAGCTCAGCTCAGTACTGTGTCGTACATCGTCCTCCGCGTCGTCAGCGGCAGTAGCTGCCGCGGCGGCGGCGGCGCGGCGGCCGCTACAGCCGTCAAGCCGCGCCAAGTCTGGGTCCGGCGCTGGCACTGGCGACGAGCCGCCGGCGCCGTCGTCGGACGAGGGCCCACCGCCGCCGCTGCCGCCGCCGCCGTACTACCACCATCTCCTTGAGACGCAGTACTTCAGCATGCCGCGTTCCCCGCCGACGTCGCCGCCGCCGTCGCCGCGGGTGCCGCCACCGCCGCCGCCACAACGACCTGCGACTCCCGTACTGGAGTCCCCAGCGCCGCCACAGTCCCTGCCGCCGCCGCCGCCGCAGTCACCGCAGCGGCCACACGACCCGGATCAAGACCAGCACCAGCACCAGCAGCCGAAGCAGCAGCACCATCGGCAGCACCAGCACCACCCGCACCAGCAGCAACAGGAGGAGAAAGAGTCTGCCGGCGGCGGGGAAGTGGAGAACCCGTCGGCGGGTGCGATGATGCCGGCGCCTCTGACGCCGCCGCTGGCTCAGGAGGGTCTCCCCACGCCTCCGTCCTCCTCATCGGCGGCAGGCGCCGCGGCGGGGGGGCTGGCAGTGGCGGAGTCAGCGGGCGGTGGCGGCAGCGGGCAGCTGGACTGCACAGTGACGGGAGGCGGTGGCGGTGGCGGAGGCGGTGCCGGCAGTCGTGGCGGCGCGGGGGCGGTGGCGGAGGCGCCGATGGGCCCTGTGCCTGACGACGATCTCACCCCGTGACCGCGACGAGAGACAGGAGGGAGGTACCGAGTAGCGGGGAGATAACGCGAGGGAGATACTGAAAGAGAAAAAGAGAGAGAGAGGGACAGACTGATAGACGGAGACGGACAGCAAGGCGAGCTCCTGCGACCCCGCATGCGCCTTTTGTCGGGTGGCGTGGCATGCCCTCATGCGACTGAGGCGGGCAGGCAGGCAGGAGGAGACGCAGACGGGGCCCAGACGCCGTCTAGGGCTCGGAGCGGAGGTACGGTGTTGAGGTTGGGGGACGAAAGGACGGGACTGCAGAGCGGCTGCTACTGCCTCCGTCCCCCCCTCCCGGTGTTGAGGTTGGGGGAAGGAGGGGGAAGGAGGGGGAAGGAGGGGGAAGGAGGGGGAAGGAGGGGGAAGGAGGGGGAAGGAGGGGGAAGGAGGGGGAAGGAGGGGAAGGAGGGGGAAGGAGGGGGAAGGAGGGGGAAGGAGGGGTACCCGTCAGGCGGCTCGAGATTTGGCCTGGAGGGGCTCCAGGGAGGGCCCCTGTTGTAGGCGGGCGGGGGCGCAGTTGGACTTCGGAGCGGCGGCTCCCGGGGGGGTAGCTCCCCGGATTCCGGACCCAGGTGGCCCGGAGCCGCAGTTGGGAGGGGGGTTGTGACGTTGCGGGGGGGTGGGGGGGGGGTGTGACCGGAGGGCTGTGGGACGTGCGGCGGTCTAGGGAGGAAGTGCCGTCAAGCCATCATGGTAGAGAAGATCGTGGCAGGCGGGCTGACGCCGATGAACCGGCGCAACGGCATATTTCTTGTCACCTGGGGGCTGCGTAATGGACTTGCTTGCAAATCCGCGTCAAAACGGCGGTATTTGCAGGATGGGGCGGTATGGAGGCATAGCTGTGGCAGGGCCTGTCAGGGTTTCAACGTAACGTACAAGGCGTTGGTAGCGTAGCTGGCTTTTGTGCCGCTGCGCGCAGCACTCATCCAGCATCATGGTTGTTTGTTTTCTGTATATAATTGTTTAAATTGATGTACCCCTTTCCTTATTGTTCAGTCGCGCACAAGGTCAACCTTGCGTCGTTGCACATCCGACTCAAAACGGTTTGACCCGTCAAGTTATTTGCAAAGTTCATACAAACCATGCTTTAATCTTTTCTTATCCGTTCTGCTGCGGTCTATCAAAGCTCTGCAGTTTTAGTCAACAACAGTCATTTCTGGAATGGGGCACTTGCACCAATTTGCCAGGCTGCATACCATGCAAAATCATTGGATGCCAATCCTTAATTTGGGCAGCTGCTGGCGTCTTTTGTTCTGGCGTTGTTGCTGATGGGCAACAGCTTTGTTCTTCCCTGGGGCGAGAAAATGAGTCTGCATGAGCATAATATCAGTTAAAGTGTACGTTATAAGTTGCTGCAAGTTTTAGCACGCAAATAACCGCCCTGTTACCCTTTGGGGCACAACGGCACTAAGCAACCCGTACGACAAACAGACGCGCACAGCCGAATAACGCGTGAAACAGCAGTTATATCGTCTCGTAAACAGACAGAAGAATTTATGACGAGCATTAAGTCACCTTGGCTGCCTCTTCTGTCTGTCGCCCAACCTAACTTTTATCTAGCCACTCCGTTTTGCGGCCATCAGCCAACACCCGTCAAGCACACAGCTTGATACCTTCAACAAAATGTGTGATTTGCAACCTTCTGTCTCTTATGATATCAATGGCGAGGACGCTGAGTGCTGCTGGTAAGGACCCATGGGCGTTTTGCTGCGTTGTTGCTGTCTTATGAGGACCCAACTTACAAAACTGATTCGTTATAGTTATATATCACTTGATTGTCACAAATTAGATTGTTGGTGACCTTGTGGGACCCGGCTGCTTTGGTCTCAGTAGTGTCGCCGCAACCGACGTGCAACCACCATCGCCCAACGTCACAAACTTTGGCTATGTCACTTAATATTTCATGCATGAAGCACAATTTATGTAATCTGGCGTTAAGATTATCTGTATCCGAACGTCGCGCAGGATTTGTCTCGGAGAGGGAGGAGTTTTGTCTCGGCCTTGCATGTGCCCACGGTCGGTGCATCCGACATGTTTGGCAAGGTGGCAATTACAGCAAGCAGGACGAAAGGTACGGCCGTCATACGTCCTTGGGCTTCCGACAGCCAAAGTTGCATGCGCTCGACATGCCCCGACGACAACCCCAAAATCAAATCATGCGCAAAGAGCAGGTACCACTGCCATAAATCGTTAATCAACTATCAACATCCTTCAATTTCGCTTTGCGCCTCGGCGGCGATGTTGCTGTCAGGGTGGTTACTGGCATGCGCAGTTTGTCCCTCCATCTTCTGGTCGTAACGTCGCCGTGCGCACGCCCGACCCTTCACTTGGGTACCACAGGAGGAAAGGAGCTGTCGCTTTTGCAACGCTAGCCTCCCGGACTGGAAGGCTCAGCTGGCGCCTGCCCCGCCGGCGCCGGTGGAACCCGTCATGGTCGTCAGCCTGGGCGGCAAAGCCGTCAAGATGCGCGTGAAGCCCGGCCCCGAGGGCATGACGCAGTTTCGCCAACAGGTCCGGGAGCTCTTCAACATCCCCTCTGATGTGGAGTTTGAGTGCTCGTTCCGCTGCAAAGCTCCCTCGGGTGAGTACGGGGCAGCTGACGGAGGCCCGGGTCTCAACCCCAACCCCTGCCGTACAAATGCAAGCACTCTCGTGTATAGGAGTGGACACGCGGCGGGGTGCTCCGCAGTTCCCAAGGCGGTACATGTCGGTGTCTTAAGGAGGCGCGTTGGAAATCGACAGGGGTCGGGCGGCCATGCACGTCGCTGGGGTTTGAGTGTTGGCCAAAACATAGGACATGCAGAACACACAAACAGGAGTACAGGTGCACAGGTGTACATATGCCTGCACGGGCGCATGGCGGCACCCCCCCTCCATCCTTCTCAAGCCCCAGGAGCCCATCGGTCTCATGCCATCGCGGACATGCCACTGACCGCACACCCTGACACGTGCACCCCGCCTTGAAGCACACGACGCCCGCTGACCTTGTTGACGCCCCCCGCGCGCCCGGAAAACCCCCCAGGTGACACGATCCAGCTCGACGGGCTGGAGTCGTACGAGGCCGCCACCCACTGCGCGTCCCTGATTGCGGCGCAGCGCGCTGCCGCCACCGGCCGTCGCGCCGCCTCTGCGCCGCCGCACTCCGCCCACCGCGCCAGCACCCAGCAGGACGGTGGGGCGCCTCCCGGGGCTGTCGGCGCAGCCGAGGACCAGCAGCAGCAACAGCACGGCGGCCAACACCACCACCATAACCACAGCCACTATCATCAGCACCACCACCACCACCATCAGCAGGCCCCCTACCACTCCCAACAGCAACAACTAGTCCACGCACACAGCGCGCCACTCCCGATGCCGTCGTCGGCCACACAGCACCCGCACCACCACCACCATCAACAGGTCGTACAGATTCCGGTCTGAGTCTGATGGCCGTAGAGCAGAAGATCTGGATCTAACTTGTACAGCACAACCGATTACCGTTAGAGCCGCAGAGCCCGGGCCTATGGCCGGCACTGTCGGGGGCGCCTGGGAGTTCCACGGCCCTTGGCGCCTCGCGTTATCATGTCTTTCTTGTCTTGACCAGCAGGTGTTTGTTTCTGACCGCATTCACTGACCCTTTTGGACGAGACGAGGTGTTTTTTTTGTGTGTGTTTTGTTGTGTGTGTGTGTGTGTGGCTGTCTGCGCGGGAGGCCGCCCCCGGGCCCCCTTATAGTTGCGCACCGGGGGGTGTTGGGATGTGTGATGGGCCGTAAGGCCCCGGGGGCCTCGGGTGATTTGTGATGCTGGAGCTGCATGCGCCGCATAGTCCCCCTGCCGTTGATCGCGGACGGGGGTATAGATAACATGAGCATCAGGCGGGGAGAGGGAGGGTTGAGTGGTTGGGGCTGCAACGCCCGCGGCGAGGCTTGGCGGGCTGGGGCTGTGGGACCGCCCGCGATGGCATATGCCGGTCGTCGGTCGATGGAGAGAGCGAAGGTGGTGGTACTGAGGGTGCGGACGGGGTGGAAGGGACCGTGTCGCGGGTGGGAGGATCGGACCGCTCCCGGTAGTCCAAGGGTTGGCGCGAGCCCGTCAGATGGGGGGTGTCGGATAAGGCCCAGGATCACCGCTCGGCGCGGGAGTCTGGCGCTCTGGCCCCGAACAATTTTGCTTGTGTGCGTTGGCCCCGGAGGGGGATGCTGAGACAGTGCATTCCCCCACTGCGTCCCCTCCCTGGAGAGACGCGGAGTACTATTCTTTGATGCCGTTTCTTTATTACGCGCTCGACCACCTGCAACCTCTACCCCTTGCGGTGACCTCACGACTTCCTTTGGGTGTACTTGTTGCCTGTTACCTGTGTACTCAGCGCGATGGCTGTGGTGGTGGTGGTGGTGGTGGTGGTGCTGCTGCTGCTGTTGCTGTTGCCGTTATTGCTGCTGCCGCTGCTTGCTTTGTGGTGGTGGGTTTCATCCGGATGTGCGGCTGGGTGCGGGATCAACTTGGGGGAGGGCAGAATGGCCGCGATGCCAGGTCCCCTGCCCTGTCCATGTCCCATGGCAAGGCGACAGACACGACCCCCCCCCCCCACACACACACATACACACATACACACGCGCGCGCGTATGCACGCACTCAAAACACACAAACACGCATCACACAGGCACGCTGCGGACAAGTACGGACGTACATAGACGTGTTGAGGCAGCGGCGCGCATTTCGGCGCCGCGGCGGCTTTTTCCGCTCATCATAGTCGCTTCGCTTCGCTTATTGCGGACCGTATTTGGACCGGATAAATCGGACCCCACCCCGGGCTGGCTGCAGTACGAATCGGCGACGCTTGGGATGCACCAAGCGGTGCCCCAAGCCCTGAAACGTCCGGGGCTGGTTGTGGAAGACAGAGATCGGGGCCTCTTGTTGTGTTGCCTTTCAGGCAATTAGCTTTTGCTCGCCGTCGCCCGGCTTGTCCCGTCCGGATCCCGCACCGAGTTGGATTCCGGTTGGGGGGCACGCGTGTGCCGAGCGCGGACTGGCTCCGGAACCAAACCCGCGTGTGTTCGTTGGGGTGTGGAGGTAGGGGCGTACATACACAGCGGAACTGTAACACCGCCCCCGCTGTAACGCGCCACGTGTATAGTTGGGACCTATCAACCCCTGTGGCTACAGTCACAGGCTGCTTCTCGGTCAAGGACGGCGTTGACGGAACCGGTCAGCGGTCAGGCTGCGCCCGACCGAACTAACCAGAACTACTTTTAATACAGGGTCGTAGGGGTTGGTGGTTACATGGCTTGCATGGATGGATGGCCGCACGGCGACGAGCTGTGGGAGCACCGAGCGAGTCCCTCCCGAGCTCGGCACATCTGCCCATCACCAAGCAGGGAAAATACACACCTCCGCGTCCGTCCGTCCGTGCGTGCGTCCCCATGGGCTGCTGGGAACGGCAGCGTGGCTTTTGCTGGCGCAACAAAACGCCGAAGACCCAGCACCGCTCCTACCGCATCTACTGCACAAAAGGGTGTTACATAAGGGTTACATATTGAGAAACCCGGACCGGTGGCGGATATTTCCGTAGCCTCATCGGCGTCGAGAAGTCTATAATCACCAAGCAAATCGAGCTCAGCCACACCCGCAGGAGCGGGTAGGCGTTTCTGGCCGCAAAGATACCACCTGACGAGGCGCATGTCGACTCATCAGGAGCGGGGTTTCACACAAACAAACAAACAAACAAACAAACAAGGGGACTGCACGTCGCGTGACAGGCGCCGCCCGCAGCTCACATACACATTAGAGCACAAGTACAAGGTAGGTTCAAAAACAGATGTGCGCATCGAAAACAGATGCTGACGCAGCCCCCAGCCACGTGCGTCCTACACGAGCTGCCTGACATACAATGCTGATGCGCGTCATCATATCTCTTCACGCCAGGCCAGAGGTGTAAATGACCACCTGACCCGCCAGCAGCCGGGTGCTTACTTCTGCTGGAACCTCCAACCGACACCTGGACCGCGACCACCGGCCCGAGTACGATATCTCAGCGGCACTAAAAGTTCTACAGCGGACAATGCGCGACCTCCGGACAGCAACGTGAGTGAGCACACACACTGAAAATGGCTGCTGCTGGCACGACGTGCACGGGCTTAGAAACCGACAAACCGACGGACCGCACCCGCCGGTGACGGCGGCATTATTATTGCGCGGAGCACTGGCTAGGATGCGTGGGGTCAAACCAACCAAGGCTGGGCGCCTGCGTGGGCGCCTGCACGACACCCGCCTTGAGCAACCGCCCCCAAGGACCTGTGCTTGGTGTGGATATATAACAGTTGAACCATCCACGTGTCATCAACATTTACTACTACTCGTCAACCTCGTTGTCCTCGCCGAGGGCGGGTGCGCGCTCGTGCTCGTGGTGCTTCTTCACCTCGTCCCGGTGCGGGAAGCAAATCTTGCAGCGCTGCACGCCGTGCTCGCACATGGAACCCGTAGCGGCCTTCTCCGCGTGCTTCAGCAGCTGCGGACACGGCGATCGGAGAGGGGGCGGAGGGAGTGCCGTGCATTAGGATACAATAAGCAGGCGGTTTCGAGGGGTTTGCTCACCGCAAGCAAATTGTCCAAGCGATGATCAAATAGCTGCGCTTTCTTTTGACACACGAAAATTTTGACACACGAAAAATAAACACAGAAAAGAATATGTCCGCCGGGCTAAGCCACACTGCCAAAATCGCCACCATGCGAATCCCTCAGCCTACCTCCCGCTGCTCCTTGATAGCGCGCTTGCTGTGCTTGCCCTCGGGATCCATCTCAAGCTTGTACTCGCGCTCAGCCTTGTACTGCCGAGCCTGCTCCTGTCGCTCCTGCGAACGGAAAACAGGCAACAATCTATTTGCCAACTAGGTTGTTATTCAGCACACGCCGGAAGGTCGTGGCAATCGTAAAGGCCAATTCAAATTTATACAAAAACTACGGCCGACAGCGCATGCGTCAGGAGCTACACGACAGGTTTTACGTTCGTTCCGAAGCCGTCGCCACAGCCGATCTCACCTGCTCCTTTGCCAGCTTTTGACCGTGCTGCTGGGCTTTGAGAACATCATGAATCGCGGCCTCCTGCTTCTTCGTTTCCGCAAGCTTGTCTACAACAGGCCAAGGCGCGGTACCATGGACAGCATGCAGTCGTTACCGACACGGGACAAAAGCAGAGAGCTTGAACGCTAATTCTCCATAGAGGCAAGCGCAATGAACAGTTTGCAAACAGCATACCCTTATGAGGCGCCTTGGCCGGCTCGCTGTTGTGTAGCAGCGTGTCCAGTGTCATTTCTTTCGTCTCGTGAAAACAAATTGTGAGTATGAAGTCCAATTAATCGAAATGATCTTTCGTTGAGCATTACTTTTGTAATTGAACTGGGTGCAGCGTGCCCGATTTTATGTGGGTTGGCCTAACGGAAGAAGGTACGGAGACCGTCCGACGTCACTTCCGAAAGCAACCAGCCGGGACCTGTTAAGTAGCGCCGCACAAATTGTATGCCCTGCGCAATGAAGCATAATTTCTGAAGTCTTGTTCGCTAAGTACCTCGTGATTGTGTGCGCTTGGGGACGACAAATACCACGAAAAATGAAGGCTTCCGTAACGCAAGGGCCCCCCAAGCGCTTCGCGAGGCAAGCAACCACTAGAGGTATATGTAATGTAACGAGGCGTCGCACAAATCTCCGGGTTGTCGCTTTCAAGGAGCAGGACGATATTAAGGTGCGACTGTTACCTGAAGGACGAGCCGTCGCGTCCAGACTCCAGAGTGACCACACTCTCGGCTCACGACAACCGATGCAATTTCAGCAGCATATCATGTCTTTGGCAGTCAATTACAACGAACTCACAGCCACCGACAGCATTCCTTCCAGTTCGCAATACGAACACGAGCAGCAGCCTTGAACCAACGCGTGGGCATCTCTCTTTCAGCAGGTTTGTCTAAAGCCTGCATACACCCGTCCGTGACTCCCCAGGCATTCCCCCGCATCATTCTGCAATACGTTAAAAAAACCCCAAGCGCATGCCGGCCCTCGCATGACATGACATCGCCTCACCCTACACGCAGGACTGGCGAGTCAAGCAGATGGTGGACACCTGCCACGTCTACTACGCGAGCATCTGGGGCCGGGGTGACCTCACCGTCGCGGACACGATCCTGGACCCCAAGTTCGTGTACCGCGACCTGTGCAGCGTGGCGAGCTGGGCCCAGCAGCAGCCCGAGTACAGCCCCCTGGCCGCCACAGGCATGGTGGTGGGCCCCCGCGCCTTCAAGTCGCTTGTGTACGACACCCGCATGCAGTACCCCGATTACCACATCGAGGTGCGAGCAGCAGGGAGGGCTGTCCTGGTACGGTAGGTACGGCAACTGCCGTACTCATGTCCGGTTCCATAGTCGTGCTCGGATTTGGGTCTCGCGGGTGGGAGACGATTGGACCGGGCCCAGGCGGCCGGTAGGGCTGAGCCTCAGGCCCCCTGCACGTACCCGCCAACACCCCTCGCGGTGTCACCCTCGGATACCCTGCTGCTCGGATACCCTGGTGCTCGAATGCCCTGGTGCTCGGATACGCGGCCTACCTACCGCGGCGTCGCGCTCGTAGGATTTCTCGTGAGCTTATCATGAGGAACGGAGGAGCCAGATTTAACCCCGGGCGCGCCCGCCCAGCGCACCGTACGATCAGTGTGGGGTGGTGAAACCCTCGCTGATCCGGGGCTCGTGACTTCCCATGTACGACATCCGAAGCGCATGGCAATCCATCTGGGTCGCGTCTGCGTCTTCGCTCGTCACCTCTGCCCTCCACTAATCCCCCGCGGCCTCCTGTGCCTGCTGGCCCGTCGCCGCCTGTCTGCCGTACACCGCCGTAAACCGTCGTACGGCCAGGTGGACGAGCTCGCGGTCAGCGATACGCACCGCATCTTCGTCAACTGGGTCAGCCAGGGCACACAGCTGGAGGCGGTGCCCGGCGGGGAGGCCGCCGCCGCCGCGACACCGCGAGAGCCGGACCGCCGCCACTGGTTCCACCCGCAGCAGCAGCCGGGCGCCGTGACGGGCCCCGGCGGCCCCCCCGCGGCCAACACGGCGCCGTCGTACCATAACAGCCTCGTACACGGCGTGGACGTGATCACGTTCAACCACGACCGCAGCCGGATGCTGGAGGTGCGGGGGCTCGTGTGATGGGTGATGGGTGGATATAATATCGAGGGCAGGCAGGTAGGTAGGTACCTACCGTAATCAGGAGGTAGGCGACGCGGCGCGGTCGGTCCGACGGGCGCGGATGCGGCCCCCTGGCGGGCGGGCCGGCGGGCGGTGAAGCGGTGGTAATCGACCCATGGGTGCCCTGCCTCCCGGCCTTGCGGAGAGCTGTCCCCAGCTCCGTGGCCCCCCCCTTCTCACGTGTCGCGACAACCCCCACACACCCAACCGCCCTCCCTCCCGTCCCACCCCTCCCTCCCGCCCAGGTCAATGTGTACCGGCAGCTCAGCTCCGACGAGCGCCGCGCCGTGGAGCGGCGACTGGCGCCCAACCCGCTGGAGATACGACTGGCCCGCCTCCACTGGGAGCAGCCGCAACAGCAGCAACAACAACAACAACAACAGAAACAACAGCAGAAACAGGTGCAGCAGAAGCAGCAGCCACAGCAGCCCCAGTCCGGCGCGCGACCGCCACCGCCGCCGCCGCCCCGCCGCTGAGCGGCTGCGGCTGAGGTCGCCCGGGGCCCGGGGCGGCGGTCCCCGCTGTCCGCTGCTGCTGTGGGACGTCCCGGGGGCTCCTGCGCCCTCCCGGCCCGCCCCGCTATAAATATGTCTACTGATTTCCTATACCCCGTCCCGCCCCTCCGGGGTGGAGGGGTCCGGGCTCTAGGTCCCTCGGGCCACCCGGGGGGCCACCCAGGGAGGCCACCAGGCGCCTGCGCTGCCCCGTCGCCGCCGACGGCAGGTCGGCCACGAGGGGGGCCCTGGGGGCCTGCGGCGCTGCCCCCAAGTCCTCGTGTGCGCATGTGCTCATGTCCGCGACTGCAGCGACTGCAGCGACTGCAGCGACTGCAGCGACTGCAGCGACTGCAGCGACTGCAGCGACTGCAGCGACTGCAGCGACTGCAGCGACTGCGGTGTGCCCCGTAGTGGTAGGGGGCATGCGGGGGGGGGGGGGCAAAAGGGCGGGGGGCGGGGGCCGTACCAGTGGCGGTGCGCGGTGGGTGGGTGGGTGCCGCACTGCCGCGGTAGGGTGTCCTGACCGAGATTTTCCGGTACGGTGGAACGCGGTTCGGCACCACGCGGTACGGCACGGCACGGCGCGGTACGGATTCGAGGGGTACGACATGGACCAGTGATCTCCTGAGCGGGCGCTGATGGGGGGGGTTTCGGAGCCAGGCAGTGCGGTCCGCTCCCTCACATCCTCTCCCGGCGGTCGTCCGGAGGCCAGCAAACAAATCAAATCAAACCGGATGCGTCCGAGACTCCGAGTGCACCGACCGGGTGCCGAGACGCGCCGGGGCGCGCAGTTTCCACCCGAGGCCACCCGGATGCGCGGGCGGCGGTGACCTCTCGTGGGTGCCCCTAGGGACCTCCATCCGATGTGTTGGGCAGGGGGGCCCCGGGACTGCGGAAGGGGGCTCTTAACACGTTGACAGCATATCTAAAGACACGGTGGTGTACGTGCGTGGGGAGGGGGGGCGTACGGCTTGCATGCGGGCGCAGAGGGGGGGCGCAGAGGGCGGGCGCCTTAAGACACATACCCGCCGGGCCCAGACGGCGCTCCAGCTGCTGCTGCTTCATGGGAGTTGTTCGAAGTGTACTGGACGTGCAGGGAAGGGAAGAGCGGCGGGCGCGTGGCGGCGCGGGCGAAGGCTGGTTTCGATCGGGCATGGGGGGGAAAGGGGATGCGGCGGCGGCTGCGTGCGCGGGGCGGCTCAGCCGCCGGTGTGGGGCGTGTGCTGCGGGGTCGGACATGCAGACGCAGGGGGGGCACCTCCCGGACATCCCCCCGACATGGGCATGGGAGGTGGTGCCGTGGCTGGACGCGTCCGCCCACCGCCGGCCGCTGGTTAGGGGCCGCTGGTCCGGGCCGGTGCCCCGAGTGCCCCGGGCCTGCTGGTCGGGTTGGTCGGGTTGCATGAGACCGTGACGGGCGCTGGCCGACCGGGGAAGGGAGACCGGCAATGCCACCCGGGAGGTGGAGGTGGAGGGACTCCCTGCGGAGAGTCTCTGAAGGGGCTGTGGAGGCACTCGCCGGCTGGGGACCCGTCCTAAGTGATTCGGAATGGACTGAAGGGTTTCATGAAGTTTAATATAACCCCTCGGCGCCGTGTTCTCAACGGCAGGCAGACCACCGTGCGGTTAGGAAAACCACCGTGTGTGTTCGCAGGCGCACTCAATAGCACCGTGGTGTGTCGACGCGCCCCGTGGGACCGATGGGGTCCCAGTCCGTTTTGGGCGCCCCGGAGGCCGCTACCCGCCCTCTGGGTCCCTCTCTCGGGTCTCTGCGGCTGCGCGGGTCGGGTCGGAGACTCGGGGTTCGGTCCGCCGGGGCGCGGCACGACACGTGGTCTGCTGTGGCGCCCTCTCTGCGACGGTGAATGCACGAGCGGTTGGGTGACATGCCGCCGCCTGTTGGTTTCGAAGACGGAATACATCGCGCTCGACATCGCTCTCGTGCAGCATCCCTCTCGAGTCGGAGGACCCGCGGATCCCGCGCCTCTGCTCCTTTTGCAACGCAGAGACGTCCTCTACCCCCGCAAGTCACAACCCTCTCATCCTCTCTCAGTACCTGACACCTCACACCTGCATATGTATCGAAGGACCGCATTGATGATCACATGCCGGCAGCAGCCGAATGCTCGACCCAGCCATCCTTCCCTCGGGTCGCATCCAACGCCCCCTCCCTCAACACGCACCCCCGTCTGCATCTCTGCAGCCCACCCAGCCCACCCAGCCCACCCAGCCCACCCGCCCACCCATCCGCCTGCTGAACCCGGCCGCACCTCACCCACCCGGCCGCACCTCGCCCACCCGGCCGCACCTCACCTCACGCCACACACCCCCTCACAGCAGGTTGATGGTGTCCCGGATCACCAGCCCCAGCCCCAGCGCCGTCAGCAGCAGGAACCCCGACGCCATCACGCCCTGCTCCACCCCCGCCGGCAGCTTGCGGCCCCCCCGCGCCGCCTCCAGCCCCAGCAGCACCAGGTACCCGCCGTCCAGCGCGGGCAGCGGCAGGATGTTGACGGCTGCCAGGTTGATGTTGACGATGGCGGCGAACTGGAAGAGCCCCGCGGAGTCCAGCCGCACCACCTCGGAGCCCGCGGCCACGATGGCGACGGGCCCGGAGAGCTGTCCGCTCATGGCTGCGAAGTTGGTCACGATCTTCTTCAGGCCGCTCAGCACGGTGCCGGACAGCCTGTTGCGGGGTGGGGTTGCGGGGTGGGGTTGGGACAGGGTCCGTCCGTGCGTCCGTGCGTGCGTGCGTGCGTGCGTCAGTCCGGTACGGCAGCGGTAGTTGGGAGTTGGGAGTATGGCAACCAAGGGGGGAGAGCGCGAGAGGATGGGAAGGAAGAGGAGGAGGACGAGGGAGCTGCTGCACCTGGCGAGGTGGCGATCTCGCCCTCTTCCCTGCAACCCCCTTGAGACCCTAGAAAGCCCCCACCGCCCCAGAGCCCGCCCGCCCGCCCACCTGCTGAACTCGCTCTGCGTCATGGCCAGCACCTCCAGGGTGCCGTGCGGGTAGGTGTGCATGATGTAGGTGTTGGAGGTCAGCTGCACGCCGATGCGGCCCTGGCCGTCCGCCCCCGCGTCGGGGACGCACCGCAAGCTCAGGACCTCCCCGGCCGCGCTACCCTCGCCGCCGCTGCTGCTGCTGCTGCTGCTGCTGCTGCTGGGCGAACCCTCCGCCGCCGCCGTGCCGACGGCGGCGGCGCTGCCTGCGTCAGCGCGCCGTACCGTGACCAGCAGCTCCTTCCCCGGGGAGCTGCGGATGGCGGCGACGGTTTCGGAGACCTGGCTGGCGGCCGCCGGGATGGTGACGTCACCGACGCTCAGGATGACGTCACCGGTGCGCAGCCCGGCGCGCGCGGCGGCGGAGGCCAGCCCCGCGGGCGTGTCGGGGACCGTCACCCGCACCCCGGGCAGGAAGGCCGTCTCCGCCTTGCCCACAGTGCAGATCTGCGGCCGACCGCAGGACGGGGTCCGAGGTTTACGCCGGGTTGTGAGGCCGGGGGGCGGGCGGGGGGCGTCCGGGTGCGATACATGGCGGCTCTCCGTAATGGGATGGGACGGGAGTAGTTGCCTATTGAGAGGTCGCCGGCTGAATGCGCGCCCCGGCTGGATGCACCTGGGAGGTTCTCGCTGAGCACATGCAAGGTGTTACCCCGAAGTGGATCAGGCGGCCCGTACCCGTTCACGGCTGCCTCCCCACGGCTGCCTCCCTGATCCCGAGGACCCGTCCGCCACGTCCTGGCCAATTATTGGCCACCTGCCCCCCCTTCCTCCTCCTCCTCCCCACTCCTCCACCCCTTCCGTCAGCACCGTCCCCAAGACTGGGTCACCACCCTGTCCCCGCCCGCATTCGGCTCCTCCAACCCGCAGACGTGAGGGCTCCTGTTAAGAAAGTTGGTTAACGTTGTTAAACCTGTTACATTCGTGACGCTGGTTCACGGTGCCCTGCCGTGCCGGTCACCTGCGCTAGCAGCACCAGGTAGGCGAAGAGGACGTTGGCGATGACCCCCGCGCTGATCACCAGCGCCCGCTGCGGGATGGGCCGGTTCTTCAGCAGGTCCGGGTCGTCCGCGCGGATCGGCGCCGGGGCGGCCGCGGCGGGCTGCTTCGCGGAGGCAGCGGCCGCGGCCACCGTGGCGGTGGTGGCGGTGGTGGTGGTGGTGGTGGTGGTGGTGGTCGTGGGTGCCTGGCTGGACTGCCCCGAAGGCGCTGCGGTGGCCGCCGACGCCGCGCTTCCGGCCCCGGCGGCTAAGGATGTGGAGGGTGCTGCAGCAGCGGGGGTTTGCTGCATGTCGTCGTCGTCTTCGGGGAAGGCCACGTAGCCGCCCAGCGGGATCGCGTTGAGGCAGTACTCAACTCCGCCGGCCTGGGGACGGGACAGGGGAGGTGGGGGTGGGGGTGCGGGTGCGGCGGGATACAGGTAGGAATTTGGTAGGCGGGGTGGTGGTGGTGGTGGTGTCGCAAACTCCTTCGTGCTTAAGAAGGCGCACGAACCCCCCGTGTGTGTGTTTAGAAGTGCAACCCGCCCGCCCGCCCGCCCGTGTGTGTGTGTTTGTGTGTGTGTTATCAAGGAGAAAAGCTGAGCCGCGAATAAGCAGAACCGTGTCCAGCAATGCAACCGACGACTGAGACCGAGACCAGAGTTACCAATATGCCAGGGCGAAGTATGTCGACCATAAGTAGTCCCAAGGTGGTGTAGTCCGTGATGCTGTAGCGCCCCGTTTGTGTGTGTGTGTGTGTGTGTGTGTGTGTGTGTGTGTGTGTGTGTGTGTGTGTGTGTGTGTGTGTGTGTGTGTGTGTGTGTGTGTGTGTGTGTGTGTGTGTGTGTGTGTGTGTGTGTGTGTGTGTGTGTGCTGACGGTGCTGACGGGTGCGAGGGACAGGCGCCGCACTCGGGGCCCCTGGACAGGTCGCCCCATCGAAACCGGGGGGGCGCGCATCCGGATCGTATTTCCCAAGGACCTCCCACCCTGGTGCCGGGGCCAGGAGCCCGCGCTTCCGGCCATGCCGCTGTCGCCCTCTCCGCAAATGTCCCTCGCCCTCGCCTCCCCCTCCCGCCCCCCACACACAGCGAAATACCCATCGCCACACACACCCCCACCGCCGCCGCCCTCCTCCTGGCCCCTATCGTGCTCCCCCCCTGCTCCCGTGTCGCGCTCCCCGTCGCGCCCGCCAGCCAAGGGCGACCCACATCGTACTTCCACAGCGTGGGTCCGAACCCCACGGCGAACCGCG
This sequence comes from Eudorina sp. 2006-703-Eu-15, assembly GCA_003117195.1. NCBI lineage: Eukaryota > Viridiplantae > Chlorophyta > Chlorophyceae > Chlamydomonadales > Volvocaceae > Eudorina > Eudorina sp. 2006-703-Eu-15. Next base: position 215,576 of record BDSI01000119.1, read on the forward strand.
TGACGCGGATGCCCTGCAGCCTCGCCGCCAGGAAGTGCCCCGCCTCGTGGACCGCCACGATGAGCGCCATCACGCCCATCGCCTGGAGCACCGAGCTGGGCTTGGAGGTGTCAAAGCCCAAGCCTGGGGTAGGGGGGTGGGGTTTGAGGGCATTGGGTAATGAGGGGGGTATTGGGTATTGAGGGGGGTGTTGGGTACTGGTTGGGTGCCCTCCGCCTCCCCCTCGTGCGTCGCTCAACCCACTGGCTTGGTGGTTCTGGGCTGTTGATGCTTACCCCCCCCCCCCACATGGACCCCAGCCCTGGCGGTCCTGGGCGAGCCCCTGCGACAAGGGATGGGCAGCGGTGCTCACCTCCGAGGAGACCGCCCAGGAGCAAGGTTGTCTTGGGTTGGAATATCGCCCCAAGATCCATCCAATCCTTTGACGGTGCGTCCTGATGTGGGCTGGGCGAAGCGGTGTAAGCGGATGTGCTCGCCTCAAGGCCGATGCTGTACTGATGGGGCTGGCGCTCCACGTCCGCGACATCATCCCGCAGCGGCGGAGCTGAGGGTAGCTGGATGATGAAGTCTGCTTGTCGAGAGCTCTGAACATGCAATCGCCTGCAGGGTTTGCCAACCGCTGGGCAACGTAGTAGTGTGGGAGCCCTCCACTGTGCGCGCGTTCGCCCTGATACCGAATGTACTTTGAGTCGCTGCATCATGGTGCCTGTGTTGCAATATTTGCTGGGGTTGGCACTGCGCTCGGTCGCGCGACTTGCGGTCTCTCGCTGGCAGGGGGTCACTAGAAATTGTCCGCACGGCCAGCGACATACAATCACTCGGTCATAAAGATCACGCTGCACAGGATTGCATGGAATGCAGCTGACAAATGGCATGAACGTACGGCATCAACCTCGTCCAGACACAAATTTCACGATTTGCATAAAGGTATGCACACGACCATAGCGTTCTGTCAGTCGATTATACTGTTTGATTTGATTAATTCTGTAGCTGTGTTGTAATAATCGACTTGTCTGTCGACCGACGACCGCTTGCTGGCTGTCGTTGTCCGCGCAACTCGTCCGAACGATGGCTTTGTCGCAGCAACAACGTCTCGGTCAACCGACCAGGGCGTCCCAACGTGGACGCCGGATGGTTGCGCCATCTGCGCTCTTCAAGAAAAAAGCGTCGGTCGTCGTCGACGAGAAGCCTGCGACCACGAAGGGCGCAAAGAAGGCCCCGGCTGCCGAAGAAAAGCCTAAGCCCAAGTAAGCGTATTTCGTGTAATGTTTTCCGGCGGCCCTCCCAGCTGTGTATTTAATGGCCATGGACATTTGCCTGGTCGTGCGGCGGTCCCCGGCCACGAGCCATACATGAGTAACCACGGTCACCCACGAAACATACCATCCTGTCACTTGTATACTCGGGTTATTATTGCATGACTTGCTCTCCTGCCAGATATCGCGTATGGTTTGCAGTCTGCGCGGTGAACGAGTGCCCACACGTTAGGTTTCCTCACTTCGGTGCCCCGACTACGGTGAACTGCATATCTGCGTTTGTTGTTGTCAGTGACATGTCCGCTAACTGAGTCCTGCACCCGCTGTCCCACTGCTCCCCAGGCAGGGCGTCCTGTCGCAGACCCTGAACGCGCTGGACTTCACCTCCACGCGCAGCGCGCGCGACGCGGATCTGCTGTACGAGGCCAAGTACGGCCAGCGCGGCGACGACGGCCGGATGACACCCGAGCAGTACCAGTAAGCTGTGTAGCTAAGAGATGAGTCCATTGGGTGTACGGGAGCTCGGTAACGGGTCCTTTCACGGCACGTGCTCCATCCAAGTCATTCGGCTCATGTCGGGTATAGCTCAGACTCGAGATGTGCCGCCCTTCCCTTCCCTTGTCCCACACATTAATACACTTACCTGGGCGCCTGCGTAGCAATTTACTGACCTGAGTGCCTGCCCACGTCCGCGCCTCACTGCCATCCATCCGCTGCAGGGCGCTGCGCCGCAAAGTGATCGGCACCGCCCGAGACTACTGGAAGGACTGGGTGGAGGAGGAGCAGGTACGGGCCGTACCCGGGGGGCGCTAGTGGGGCTCTCGTCTGTTGGGTAGGGTTGGGCAATGAATGGGCATTGACTGGAAGAGCGCCGACCGCAGGGGACGTGTGTACTGTCGCCGCCTCAGTCCCCTGCACCTTTTCGACCTTACCCCGTGCCGTCCTCATCTTCATCTTCCTGCCAACGCCCCATCAGGTCAAGAACGTGAAGACGTACTACAAGCCGGACGACGCGGGCGGCACTGTGCCGTACCTGGGCGTGCTGGTGGGCGTCGTGGTCGCCATGTTGGTGACCACGGTGCTGGTGGTGGTGCAGACCAGCAGCTGAGGGGCAGGGAGGGGACTGGCATGGCACCTGGGCTGCCCTGCACCTGGGCTGGCGGGCCGCCATGGCACTTGGGGGCTCGCGTGCACTTCTTCGCATGGGAAGGGGAGCTGGGCGGACAGCTGGCCGACGCTGCAGATGGGTTGGAGCGGCCTATCTTAATCTGAGAGGGACGAGCTCGCGGTTTGCAGCCGGGGAGGGTCGTTGAGTGCGTGAGGGGAAACCCGCTCGGCCCGGCTGGGGCGCGGCCGCTCGTGTCACGATGTGAGGACAACAAACAAAGTGCGGGGAGTGGGGGAGAGGGGAGGCGCGACACACGTTGCTCCAGGGCCCCGGGGGACGTGATCCGCTGCGCACTGTACGTTTGTATTCGAGTTCGAAGTTCTTGAGAGGCTTTTGGTTGCACCCTGCCGATATGCTGCCGTACTGGTGGCGTCTCGGTCATGTCTTGGTTATGTCTTGCTGCAGGGGAGTGTCCGGATGCAGGTTTGACTTTCCGTGTTTCTTGGTGGTGTTCGGTGTTTGGTTGGCGGTTTGTTCTGGCGCGTGTTTGGTTTCGTGTGGCGTATCCATGTCGCCCGCAGGTTTTCGGGCTGAAGAGTTAAACAACCAGGGATACTAAGAATTTGGTTGAAGAGGTTTGACGGTTGGTCGTTGATTCCTGTATATCTTATGACAACAACGAAATGATTATGAGGATTTTGAGGCTGCTTTTGAGGCACGTTTCAGTGGATGTCGAGTTATCTGCTTGCACTGGCGGCTCCGCCAGTTGTGACACTCTCGGACGGCCCAGTCCAACTGTGCTGCATGACCAGCGGGTCTGGAGGAACACGGGTCGCGGTGCATTGGCCGCGCCTTGCGTGTGCACGTGTGTGAGCGGTAGGGGATGCGGAGAGAGAACGTGCGCACGGGCTGAAACCTTCCGGGCGGGGTCTTAGCTGCTGATGAGCCCGCACCGCAATCCCGAGAGCAAAGGTGGGTCTTGAGTGCATGCAGAGGTGTGCGTGCCGGTGTTTGGAAGCAGGGACGCGATTGGGTTATGCGCCATCCACAGCCTGCAATGGGTGAATTTTGGCCACAACGGACGGCTGCCTGTTACTTGCAAACTTGTTACATGCAAAATGACCAGCAATGACGGTGTAAAATATACATCAAACACTGCATCCGCGCGCGCAAGCAAGACTTCTGCTCGACTTCGTGCAACGTACCCTGCCCGACTCGCTGCATGACATACCGTATTATACTGACATGAGTTATGCGTGGCACGGACCTGTTGCGGCTCATCGCCCGACACACAGACCTGCAGCCTGGTGTCATGGCAGGCTCCACACCTCCAGCGGATTGCTCCACACTCAACACCCGCGTAACAAGAGCACTGAGACGACCGGTCCATGCACATCAGATACACATTTGTGCAGCAAGCCTCATGACGCCCGACAAGATTGTCGTACATCCACAGCTCATCGTACTTGCCCTCCGTACGCACGCAGCTTACCCGCAAAGCACACCGTGATAACATAGCATTCTGCGCGCAGACATCGCTGCTGGTCGTACGGAACGCAGCGCCTCGACGAGACCCAACGGTCGATAGAGGCCCATCCCCTACCGTATGACCCAGCACGCCGTCCCACATCCACTGGTCCCTGCCTGGGGGGAATATCAGCCCTAACCCGCACATTCGTACGATACACCCTCCCCTACACTCGTCGTATATCCTGTCGCTCATGCATGACGTCATAACTACTCAACGGCCACAACCAGCAGGGCGAGGGGGCGCCGCAGCCGTACGGAGACGTGGGGGCAGCACGTCCCTCCCTGGCGAGCATCCAGCCCGCTCTGGCCCTCTGTGGACTGTGGACCTTGGAGAGCAGCTGCAAACGCCGACATCCGCCCGGCGCACGACGAGCCGATGCCTGGACAGTGGGCACCCACCCGGAGGCCAGCCGCCGGCCTGATACCCGCCCGCCACCCGGCCCTTCACACTGCCCTGGGTGGGTCCCAAAGCCAACCCCAGGCCAGCCCCGTGCCCAGACCAGCTTGCAGTCCAAACTCGCTTACGGCTGTCCCTCCGCTGCGCGAAGGAGGCGCAGCCGCGGCCCCGTGACCATTGCGTTCCCCCCGCCCCCCAAGGAGGTGCCCAGACGCGACGCGCGCCTTCACGCCCACCGACTCTCCGCGGGGCACCGCACCGCGGGGCACGGACCGCACCCACCGCGACCCACATCGCCCGCTCGGGCGACACAGGCCACCACGACACCTCGACCGACCCACATCGCCCGCGCGGTGCCGTACACATATAGACCTCGTCGCACCCCCGACAGGCCATGAGCTGCTCAAGGGCACATGCTCACCAAGTCACTAGCAGCAAGCACCTTGCTGGCTCGGAGGACGCCCAGCCCTCGCGGCGCCTAGGCTGGCCTCCAAGGCTCCTCCACCGTCGCCCGCTCGCCAGAGGCGGTGTTCGAGACAGCGCTCGCTCTCTCGAGGGTGCCCCCTCCCACCACCTCCCACCCCCTCCCACCACCTCGCCATGCATGCAGAGCCGGAGATGCGGTAGAGGTATGGTGCGGCGGGGACCCCGAGGGGCGGGCCCCCGTCCAAGCGCCGGTAGCCAGCAGGGGCACAGCCCAACGGATCAGCTCTCGCACCATTAGAGGTCCCAATGAGCCCGCAGGCGCAGAGGCGCTGCCGGTGGGTTCGTATGGCCGAGCACCTGCGCGTGTGACCCTATCCGCGCCTGTTGGTAATATACAGTGTGCCGCCCCCCCCCCACTATACATGATGCCGGTACGGGATGCTGGTACACACACAAAAAGATACGTTCTGCCATGATGCACACGCACTTGCGACACGCGCCTTTCCCATTCTTTCTGGACGGGGGCCCCTGCTTTCTTTCTGATTGCTTCCTAAAGTCCTCGGCTCTCTTCTTGGCCACGCCCGCCACCCAGCCCTACGCGCACACCGATCCGCGAAGACCCACATGCCCCGATAAGCCCGCCCCCCCGCCGCCACCCGAGCTCCCCCCAAGCGGCTGCGATATCGGCGATACCCGCACCCCCCGCGTGACTGTCAGGTTCTGTTCTCTTCACTACGCACGCCTGGCCTGCTGGTTCCGCAACCGCACCACGTGAGCCCTCTGTCAGATGTCCGCACATCCGGGTAGCCAACCGCAAGGCCCCGCGCCTCCGCCCCATCACGACTCGCACTGCAGTGCCCTCACGTCAAGCTTCCCGATCTAAAAGTCCGGGACCCCCTTACGGAGCCCACCTAGGATGCCTGCCCTGGGGGGCAGGACACTGCTTCCTCACTGCTTCGTCCCCCCTGATGCCTGGGGGACAGGGCCGGCGTGGTCAAGATGCGCCCGTGTACCTTGCACGGAGCTCAACCTCTCCAAGCATCCCCACACACGGCCACAGCGCCGCACCACATCAAGCAAGCCGCATCCGTGGAACTGGGTCGCGGAGCGCCGGGGTGGCGCATGTCCGAGCTCTGCTCCCCCCAAGCACGCCCGACGCTGGCTGCCGGATGCCGCGCCCCAGACCTCCTGATCTGACCCGACCCGACCCAAATCCTGCTTGTTGCTGGGCGCTGCGCTACTGCGGGGCGACCGCGGCGGGGGGCCCCGTGGGGATGAACGTCACGTCCGAGGCGGGCATCGTGATCCCATCGCCGTACAGGGCCTCCAGGCGGGCCACCACCGCGCTGGCGGTGGCGATGACCTCCGGGACGTGCTCGCGCGCGGACGCCTCGGTTTCGCCAATGCTGCGGATGAACGCTTCCCGCGACGGCATCGTGATGAGGCCGGCCCAGACCGCGGTGCGCACCATGTACGTGTGAATCGGGCTCAGCGACCCCTGGTAGGCGGTCCACAGCGCGTCCTTCAGCTGCATGGACGGGTTCGCAATCAGGTTGTCGAGCATCAGGCGCACGAAGGTGATGACCAGCATCAGGCGGTGCAGGTTGCGGGCGCAGCTTCCTTTGAGCGTCGCGCGGTTGGCCCTGATGTCAGCCTCCACCACCGCGCGCAGCGTCGGGAGCTGAATGGAGGCGCGCTTGATGGACTCGACCTTTCCACCCATCTCAAGCTTTGCGAAGTACATTATGGTTCCCAGGTGGTCGAACGCCTCCAGGATGTGCTCACACAGAGACGCGAAGTCCGCGGCATTTATGGCATCGCCCTGGTCATGAACTTGTCGCAGGGATGCTGCAAGTGCCGCCAAGTAGCGGCCTTGAGCTTGCGCAGCCATCGCTGACAAAATAGTCTGTTTGTGTCAGCGAAGTTTGTGTCAGCGAAAGGACGCCTTAATGAATATACTTGCGTAAATAGCAAACACACTACATGGCCTGTGTATGACGCAACAGCATAGTGATGCACAGGCGGAATCTTTGTGGGATTGTCTTGAAAGAAGTTGACTGGCTGCTCAACTTCTTACGTCATGCTAGGGTTATCAAACGAAGCCCTGTACTCCAAAAACTATTATACTCACATATAATGTTGCAATGTGAGCTATAATACAGAAGTTCCCATGGGGTTCAAGCCGCCGTAGCTAACGGCCATGTCAGACGCAAACCTGTGTACACGCTGCAGCAGGGCATCCGTTTGCTTTGATGATGAGGGCTCATGCTATGTCTGTCAGAGTTGCGGGTATGTTTTGTCTCAGGATGACCTGTCAACATACCCCGATGCCGTGCAGCAGACCGCGGACCCAAACCCAGCGTTGCACAGCGCAGCAGGCGCAGGTGAGGTCGTCAAACCATTGATGCATCATGGAACTGTAATGGCGTTCAACATCATTGCGAAGGCGTTACGGTGTTATGTCGTCGTGACCCCCACCTAGCCCATGGCTGGACGACTTTCCTGGTGACAGCCCGCAGCCAGGGCAATCCTTGAAATCATGCGCATCATCGTGCCCCACGTGGCGTGATCCTCTTGGACGCGCAATTTCTTCCCGGCTCTCGACCGTAGACGTGACCATGGCACCTTACCCCTGTCCGAACGCTGCGCGTTACCCCTGGTTAGAAAATTACTTGCCAATCCTGTTTTACCCCGCGTCGCACCCAACCTTCCCAACCGCACCCACATACCTCTGCGCGCCTAAACCGTCCACTCCCCCAACAGCCATTCACCCGGGCGGCAGCGCAGTGGACTTCGGCACACGAGGCGCCTTCGGCGGGGAAAGCACTGTCGCCGTCCAGACCCGCGTGCGGCGGCAGCGGCAGCAGCAGGACCAGCTGCAGGCCCTTGCGGCTGCGCTGCGTCTCCCCGGGCCCGTGGTGCAGACCGCCAACAGCTTGCTGACGCAGGTATGGTGGGCGCTGGTGGTGGTGGTGGTGGTGGTGGTGGTGGTGGTGGTGGCGGTGGTGGTGGTGGTAGTGCTGGTGGTGGTGGTGCCGGTGGTGGTGGTGGTGGTGCTGATGCAGGTATGGTGGGGGCTGGTGGTGGTGGTGCCGGTGGTGTGAATGAACGTTACAGCGGACCCCAAAGGGATATGGGTATGGTGGTTGCAGGTATGGTGGGGGCTGGCGGTGGTAGCGCTGGCGGTCTGGTCTGGTGGCTGCGGGCAGCACCCCCACTACCGTAAGTGCACAAACTGCACGACAACGGCATCAGCCATCGTCCACGTGCCTCCGTGCAGATCCATCAGGCGTCACGTGAGGTAACCGCCAAGCGGCGGCGCGTCGACGGCGACGGCGACGGTGACGTCGAGGAGGACGTCGAGCCGTGGAGGAGGACGTCCTCGGGGGCGGCGCGCTGGGTCGCGGGCGGCAACGGCAACGGAGGATCGTTCAGCGAGGACGAGTACGGCGATGAAAGCGTGCCGTACCGCCATGCCGACGAGGATATCGTTGAGGCGGGGTCCAGGGTCCCTGCGGCGGCGGCGGCGGCGGCGGCAGGGGCGGGGCAAGAGGAGGGCCACGGGGAAGGCGGCCCCGCACGCGGGGAAGGTGATCCCGCGCGGCGCCCTCCGGCGCTGGGCGGTCAGGACTCCGCCCTCCGGCTGGGGGCGCTGCTGTACCTGGCGTCCCGCTGTGAGGGCGGGACGCTGACGCTTATGGAGGTGGCTGAGCGGACCTCGGCGGACCTGTTCCGGCTGGCGGAGCTGGCCAGGTGGGCGGAGGGGGGTTAAATTGAAAAAAGAAATAAACCCAAAATTGAAAAAAGAAATAAACCCAAAGAACGAACCCGGGCACACCCAACAAGGAGGGGGGGGCGGGAGTTCAGGGGAGGTGGGGCGGCTGGCAGGGACGGTTGGTTGGTCAGCTGGTCGATCAGTTGGTCGGGCGGGCGGGCGGTCAACCGCAGGGACCGGGGGCCACGGATCCCGGTGGCAACTGTGTGTGTGTGTGTGTACATGAAACCAAGGCCAGTGGGACGAGCGCGGGCGGCTGCGGTACCGCCCACCCGGCCTTGCCCGATACACCCGGCGCCTCTCTCACGGCACGCACCCCTGCCCCCTCCCCCACCCCCCTCCTCCTCCTCCAATTTCCTTTATCCCCCACCCCCATCCCCCCGTCCGTCTCCCCCAAGGGAGCAGGCGTCCTTCCTGCGGCTGGCCCTCCCCCTGGTGGACGTGGAGCGGTTCGTGATGCGCATGGCCCGCCAGCTGGTGGCCTCGGGCCAGCTCGAGGGCCCACCGCCACCGCCGCCGCCACAGCAGCAGGGCCGGAACCAGCCCACACAGCAGCAGGGCCGGAACCAGCCACCACAGCAGCAGGGCCGGAACCAGCCCACACAGCAGCAGCACCAGCAGCACCAGCAGCGGGCGCGCCGCGGGCTCGCCGACGAAGCGGGGGGCGGGGAGGGGAGGCTTGGAGGGTCGGGGTCAGGTGGCGCGAGCGGCGAAGCGGATGAGGGGGAGGAGGAGGAGGCGGCACTGGCGGCGGGTGCGCATGCGGCTGTGCCCGTCAGTGAGGAGGAGGTATGGCGCCACCCGCTGGTGCGGCTGGCGGCCCGGCTGACGGAGCTCGTGGTGCGGAGGGGCTGGCACGAGGGCAGGGCGCCCAGGACCGTGGCGGGTGAGCGGTGGGGGAGGGGGGTTGGAGCTTGACAACAACTGCGTCGCGCACAACACGCCACACGCCCGCCTGGCGGCTCCCTTCATCGACCGCATCCCTCTGCCTTCTCCTCCTCTCGAGACCCTTTCACCGCCGATCCCCCGTCCCTGCGGGCAGCAGCGCTGGGCACCTTACAGCCTGTCGGGGGGCCGCCACCGGATATGGGGCAATGCCTTGCCTGCCTCCCTCCCTTCCCCTGGTCTCCACACCTGATCTCCAGCCCATCTTAACCACCATACACACACCCCCATAAGACATCACCCGCCATCATTACCCGCCATCATGCAACACCTCAGGGGCCCTGCTGAGCATCTGCTTGGACTCGTTGTACCCGGAGAAGGCGGCGGCGGCGGCCAGGGCGGCGGCCGGGGACGGCAACGGCGGCGGCAGCGGCGGCGGTCTGGCGCTGACGGAGGCGCAGCTGCGGCAGAGCGTCATGTGCGGCAGGACGCAGCTGTGGAGCCTCAAACAGGAGGTACGGCAGGAGGTACGGCAGGGCAGGGCCGGAGCATTGGGGGGAGGTACGACAGGAGGTACGGCAGGGGCTGGAGGAGACATTGGGGATGGCAGGGAGCAGGCGCTGGGCTGAGGGACGGGGGCCGCGAAGTCTACAGACGCGGAGGTGTGATGGGTTAAATTCGAAGGCGGAGGTGCAGAGGGGGCGAGGCATTCGCTGGCGTGGCAAAGAGGCGGGGAGGGCGAGTGGCGGGGGGACGAGGGCCCTGAGGGGGGGATGAGGGCTCTGAGGGGGGGATCTGGATCACCGAGCGGTGTTAGTCACATGTGCAGGCTGGGTCTGCGGTACGGGTTGGGGCCAAGGAGCTGTGGCAGCAACCGCTGATGGCGCTCCCAATTGCTGTCGCAACCGGCCAAACAAAAGGGTTTAACACTTTAACTCCTCCTCCCGTCTGTGTTGCGGCCAGCTGGGCCCTCTGCCGCTGTCTTCGCGCACACGGTACGCCTCCGCCGTGCCTTTGCCACGCTTCGACCTAGACATGGCGTCACTGACCGCTCCCTTCTTCCCTTCCTCCCAATGGCCTGCCCGCTGCTGCGTCTGCGCAGCTGCTGGGCCGGTTGGCTCAGCTGGCCTCCGCGCTCCCGTTCGGAGCGCTAGTGGGGCCGTGGAATGTGGCTACCTACCTGGAGGTGTTGATCGCGGGGGAGGGCCTGGCAGAGACGTGGCGGGGTCAGCAGCGGCAGGAGATCCAGCGGGAGCAGAAGCAGCAGCAGAAGCAGTAGCAGCAGCGGGGGCAGTAGCGGCAGCAGCAGCAGTAGCAGCAACGGGTAGGTTGGCGGCGAGGTGAATGACAGTAGGTTGGGAGAGAAAGGTCAAAGGAGCAAGGCAGGGTGAAGGGTGATGGCCGAGAGGTTGCGGCACCAGGCAGCAGGCAGGAGCAGGAGCAGCGGTAGGACGTGTGGGAGCGGGAGCACGGGTGTGGTGGGTGTTGATCTGCGTTGATGGATGACATCGATCAGGCCAGCTGGGCAGGCGTTCCCTTGTGAGCTGGGATGGGCAGCACGCAGACTGTGCGAACGAGAACAACCTTAGTTTGTGCGGCACCAATTAGCGTTGAGTGTTTCGCTCGTGGCAGGGCGGGCGCGTTTCCTTTGGCTGTTGAGCGGTAGCGGTTGCCCCAGTTGCAGGTTGATGGTTGATCGTTGGCGCGAGAGGCGGGTTGTTGGCACAAGCAAGAGCTCTGCTGATGGGATCCAGGGGTCCTTAGGGGTACCGTAACCCTTGTTGCAATGATCGGGTTGGCAGCCGCTGTGTCGGTCCCTCAGTGTCGGTCCCGCAGTCCCGTCAGTCATCGCAGTCGGTCAGCGCGCCAGCTTACTAATGCGCTGCATCTCTCTCTCTCTCCGCATACGGTAGGTACGGTACCTCATGAACACAGGAGCAGCAGCCCCCACGTCACCCTCCGACACGTCATTGTCACCCGGCCTGCTGGTCAATGGGGACCCCAGGACCGCAACACGCACGCGAACACGCCTCCTCCGCGCGTCCCACTCGTACCCCCCCCCCGTGCCGTGCGGTGCCGTGCCGTGCGGTGCCGTGCCGTGCACTACTGCCTGCGGGTACTGCGTTGCCGGCCCGGGTGGATAGCTAAAGACCGCACCCAAGGGCCCAATGACGTGCGATGTGACGAAACGGGTGCGTGGGGGAGGAATCGAAAAGCCCCTCAGGGGCCGGAGGGTGTCGCGAGGCCGTCCGGAGTGAGGGCGGGGGAATGGGGTCGGGACCTTTTGGCAGTCATTCCATTCGTAGGTGGCGGTGAGGAGTGAGGGTGGTGCTGAGGAGGAGAGCTCCGGATACCGCAACGCTGTCCGGGGCTGTCCGGGGCTGTCCGGGGCCGTCCGGGGCCGCTTGCGGTGGACGGGTGGCTGACTGGCGGCTGTACGTCCGCGACACCCCGCGTTGCCTACTTTTGTGCCACGTGTGGGCGTCAGCACTCCACAAACTTGATTTCACCTTGCAGCGCCAGGGCCATGCCTATCGCACCGTGGTTGAACCTCGGGTAAGCGTCATGAAAGCCCTGCACTGTTTGTTGCACGAAACTTTCATGAACCTTATGACTATCACTTGTCAACACCAAAACTGAGTTGCGCATCCAAAAGTCGGATGTTTGAGATGAAGGTGACAACGTCTGGCTACGTCCGTTGGCGAAACTGGACTTCAGCGACAACACCAGATTTACAATGGACGCGTACGCATCAAATGGAACCTGACACCAAACCAGCTGTACGGCATACTGAAGCCCTGCAGAGATGAGCGATTCTGCTACTTTTTGTTCTTTTGGTCTTTTTGTGCGCCCTTTGACGGATGACCGTTGTGGGGGAACACATGTTTATAGCCGTTTCAAGGCCTGTACAACATTTAACAACCAGCCAACCAACCGATCATGTAAAAATTCACAATACCGTAACAACCCAGAATCTATCACCCAATACTTTTTGCCTCATAAACATATATTGGAATACCTTATCATAGCTACTGAACTTCGCCTGATGCCTTCTGACTGTTCTCTAAAACCCAAACGATAGTTTATGGGATACCCCAAGCCCCCTGGCGGCGTCTTAGAAGCTGCACGACGACGTTCTTTGTAAGGTAGGTGGCTTGCCCAGGGTCTTCTGCGTGAGAAGTTCGGCTGTTTTGGCCGCGATTACTCACCGTCTGTGCAGTAGTTCCATAGTCGCTTACATATCTTTTTACTTAACAAGTGTTTCTTTTGATACCTGCTGCAGGGCGTCTATGATGCCTCTTGAGATCCGACCACTGGTGACAAGGATCGCGCAACGGACAAGGTGGGGGCTGGTTTATGTATTGTGGGCGTTCATGATAGGTACAAGACTATATGTTAGACATATGTATAGCAAGTTACGGGGCGTGGCCTTGATTGCGTAAGTCCACCACGCTGCACGATGCATCAAAACCAGTCAGAACAAAGTCCCCTCAAGTTTGCTGTTGGTGAGCACGTAGGGTTTGGCAACACGAGGTTTAGCAATGCAATTTGCTTCTGATCGAACCGGATCGCGACCCACACGCAATACCCTTTTGAACCCGTCTTGTCTGCATAGCGTCTACACAGCGTGGCAACAAATTCTTGTGATACAATTCATGGCATTCTTCTTACGCCTGGCCTTACGTCCCCGCCACTGCATCCCTTCCCTCCACACAGGTTCAAGGCGCCGCTTCACGGGCATCGATCGCCAGGGGCAGCTCCCCCAGGGGAAACTTCGAGAGCATAATCATACGAATCTGCAAGATCATTTCCGATGTCATATCAAGGACATGAACAAGGCCATTTACGAGAGCAGCCGGCAGGGGCATAAACAAGGCATCTTTTAGGACACCAGGGCAACTGGTCGGCTGCGAGCCGATGCGAACTCAGTACCCTGGGTGTGAAAGTAATGAGATCCACGGGTAACTGCTTGGGAGGCCCCGAGGAGGGAAGGAGGTACGATCCACGGGTAACTGCTTGGGAGGCCCCGCGGGGGGAAGGAGGTACGATCCACGGGTAACTGCTTGGGAGGCCCCGAGGGGGGAAGGAGGTGCGATCCACGGGTAACTGCTTGGGAGGCCCCGAGGGGGGAAGGAGGTGCGATCCACGGGTAACTGCTTGGGAGACCCCGAAGGGGGAAGGTGATGCGATCCACGGGTAACTGCTTGGGAGGCCGCGAGGGGGGAAGGTGATGTGATCCACGGGTAACTGATTGGAAGACCCCGAAAGGGGGAGGTGATGCGATCCACGGGTAACTGCTTGGGAGGCCCCGAGGGGGGAAGGTGATGTGATCCACGGGTAACTGCTTGGGAGGCCCCGAGGGGGGGAGGAGTTGCGATCCACGGGTAACTGCTTGGGAGGCCCCGAGGGGGGAAGGCGGTGCGATCCACGGGAAACTGCCTGGGAGGCCCCAAAGGGGATAAGGCGGTGTGATCAACGGATGACTGCCCGGAAGGCCACGAGGGGGGAAGGAGGTCCGATCCACGGGTTACTGCATGGGAGGCCCCGAGGGGGGAAGGAGGTCCGATCCACGGGTAACTGCCTGGGAGGCCCCAAAGGGGATAAGGCGGTGTGATCAACGGATGACTGCCCGGAAGGCCACGAGGAGGGAAGGAGGTGTCATTCACGGGTAACTGCTTGGGAGGCCCCGAGGGGGGAAGGAGGTGCGATCCACGGGTAACTGCTTGGGAGGCCCCGAGGGGGGGAAGGAGGTCCGATCCAAGGGTAACTGCCCCGAAGGGGGGGGGTGCGATCGACGGGTAACTGCTTGGAAGGCCCCGAGGGGGGAAGGAGGTGCAATCGACGGGTAACTGCCCCGAAGGGGGGGGGTGCGATCCACGGGTAACTGCTTGGAAGGTCCCGAGGGGGGAAGGCGGTGCGATCCACGGGTAACTGCCCCGAAGGGGGGGGGTGCGATCGACGGGTAACTGCTTGGAAGGTCCCGAGGGGGGAAGGAGGTGCAATCGACGGGTAACTGCCCCGAAGGGGGGGGGTGCGATCGACGGGTAACTGCTTGGAAGGCCCCGAGGGGGGAAGGAGGTGCAATCGACGGGTAACTGCCCCGAAGGGGGGGGTGCGATCCACGGGTAACTGCTTGGAAAGCCCCGAGGGGGGAAGGAGGTGCGATCCACGGGTAACTGCCCCGAAGGGGGGGGGTGCGATCCACGGGTAACTGCTTGGAAGGCCCCGAGGGGGAAAGGCGGTGTAATCTACGGGTAACTGCCCCGAAGGTGGGGGGTGCGATCCACGGGTAACTGCTTGGAAAGCCCCGAGGGGGAAAGGCGGTGTAATCCACGGGTAACTGCCCCGAAGGGGGGGAGTGCGATCCACGGGTAACTGCTTGGAAAGCCCCGAGGGGGGAAGGAGGTGCAATCGACGGGTAACTGCCCCGAAGGGGGGGGGTGCGATCCACGGGTAACTGCTTGGAAGGTCCCGAGGGGGGAAGGCGGTGCGATCCACGGGTAACTGCCCCGAAGGGGGGGGGGTGCGATCCACGGGTAACTGCTTGGAAGGCCCCGAGGGGGAAAGGCGGTGTAATCCACGGGTAACTGCCCCGAAGGGGGGGGGTGCGATCCACGGGTAACTGCTTGGAAAGCCCCGAGGGGGGAAGGAGGTGCAATCGACGGGTAACTGCCCCGAAGGGGGGGGGTGCGATCCACGGGTAACTGCTTGGAAAGCCCCGAGGGGGGAAGGAGGTGCAATCGACGGGTAACTGCCCCGAAGGGGGGGGGTGCGATCCACGGGTAACTGCTTGGAAAGCCCCGAGGGGGGGAGAGGTTGTGTGATCCACGGGTAACTGCTTGGGAGGCCCCGAGGGGGGGAGAGGTTGTGTGATCCACGGGTAACTGCTTGGGAGGCCCCGAGGGGGGGAGAGGTTGTGTGATCCACGGGTAACTGCTTGGGAGGCCCCGAGGGGGGAGGTTGTGTGATCCACGGGTAACTGCTTGGAAAGCCCCGAGGGGGGAAGGAGGAGCGATCCACGGGAAACTGCTTGGGAGGCCCCAGGGGCAGCTCACCTCATTAAGGGCAACTTCGAGTGCAGTATCATCAAGCGCGTCTCCAAGCGATCAATATCAAGAATATCACCAAAGGCATTTCGATTGTGTCTCGCAAAGGGCACCCGACTAGAGCATGTACAAGGGCACATCTTCAAAGGCAAAATGACGACTGGTGGAGTTCGAGCCGATGCGAACCCGACGGACCTGTGACACAACTGATGAGGAGAGGGGAAAGGTTGTGAGATAGGCGGTGTATGGTCGGAGTGCCCCATGCGAGGAAGGTGACGCGGTGCGGGCTAATGTTCGGAATGCCCCATCGTTGGAGGAGGAAGTGCTGCACGGTCTTTGGTCGGAGTTTCTTATGCCCCCCGCCGTGGCGGAGGCGCGGGAGGCCGCGGCGGCTGGCGGCTCCTCCTCCTCCTCCGCCGCCGCCGCCGCCGGCCACCCGCGCGCTGACATCGAAGCGCAGATCGCGGCACTCGGCAAGGTGACGCAGCCGGGCGCGGGAACGATTTCGACCATAAAGGCGGCGCGCGCGGCGGTTGCCGTACACGCGAGTGCCGTCACGGCGGCGGCGCGCGCCGGCACCCTGGCGGGCGCTCCCGGGGCGACGACGCGGCCGGAGCGAATGGGCACGCGTCTGTCGCCGGGCCGTACAAGTACGACATCTCCCGGGCGGGGCGGCTCCCTTGGCCGCGGCGGCTCGCCGGGTCGGCCCGTCTCGGCTGTCCAATGCGCGCGCGACGACTCGTGGGTCACAGAAGGCGGCGGCGGCGGCGGCGCGGAGACGTACCGGTACCGGTGTCACCTGTCCGGTCTGTGCGGCGAAGGACCTCTGGCCGCCTCTGCGGACGGAGACATGGGGGGTTCGGCCTCGGGTGGGGAGGGGGAGGGCCGAGGGGGGGGCCAGCGGGCAGGCGGTGCAGGGACCCCACCCTGCGGGTCCACGGGCCGGGCCGACCGGACCGGGGATGTGCTCCTGGGGTGCCAAGAGTGGTATTCAGGTGAGGCGTCTCGGCAGATGTGTCCAATGCCCCATCCTCCCCTGCCCCATGGGCCTCTGCCAGTGCTCCACAGTCCACACCCGTAGTGGGGCCGCGCGTCAGCCTCCCCAAGGGCAAAGCCGTCCGACCAGTTGCCTCTGCCGCGCAGCCTTCCAGCCTCGGGGCATTCTGACCAATATACTGCACCAAGTCACAATCCAACCACGGGGCAATCGGATCAATAGCCCCCGCCACGCCACCTGGGGCCACGCCAACCATGGGGCATTCAGACCATGCGCTCCCGCCACGTCACCTTGGATGCATGCGGCAATAAGACCATTAGCTCGCACCGCGTAATCTTCCTCGCACTTCTGCAGTTGCAGTGGCAGAGGCAGGGGCACTAGCAGGGGTAGGGGCAATAACAGGAGCAGGTATTGAGGCAATAGCAGGAGCAGCTATGGGGACCTTAGCAGGGGCAGGGACAGGCGCAATAGCAGGTACAGGGGCAATAATAGGGGCAGGTACAGGGGATTGAGCAGAGGCAGGCTTTTACTTCAGGGCATTATGTGGGGAGCAGTCAGGGAGTGCGGCGGTCATCCAGACTCGGATGTCGGCTGTGTGGTGTCGTGGGCAGGGTCTGGTTACAGTCGTCATGTCGTTTTCTCGAAAGATCAGAGAGCATGCGCACATATCCTTGCTGCCAACTGATGACCCCGTGTGCGGTCCCCTCGCTCTGTAATATTTTTCAAGTCATTCAGTACGGCATCTCTCGGTCCGATGGCACGTGACTGCTTCGGTGTAGGAGTGAGGGCCGAGGGGCGGGAACGGGCATCGTTGCGCTGCTTGACTGTAGTCTGCGCAGCCTCGCAATACGTGTGCGTGTTTCTGTCGAGGGCATGCTGACCTCTTGACATACCGCCACGAATCAGAATAGCCGTTGGCAAGGTCCCTACGCTCATCTCTAACGGTCACCTCATTCCAGCTTCACTCATGACGGCCGTTACATGATACAGGGGGTTGTACCCGTGATCATCATTCTAAGTATACGACAGTCGCCAACTGTCTGTCCCGATTCCAACCCGCCTGTCCCTATTTCACCTACCTAGGCCAGCACATATGGGGGAAATAAACACATCTCTGCTGTTCGTGGCCACGCACTGCTATTCACGCCAACCACAATCGAGCCGCGCGTCACCCGTCACGAAACGCTTCGTTCATTTACTTATCCGCCCGACATTATTCAACGTCCTCAGGCTGAGACGGCCTGAGACGAGTAAGGACCTCTGTGGATCTCCACTAGCACACGTGTCCCGTAAATAATCATCAACTGCAGCCAAAAAACATCGTACCTCTTCACTCTTCCCTATTGGTTCACTCCTGCCGTACCGTACCGTGCCGCATCATACCTCACATCCTTAAGTTCACCACGTCTGCCGGCAGACCAACGGGCCCTGGACGCTGGACCCCGGTCACACACGAATATATACAGATCGTCTGCCAGATCGTCGCGCCGTGCCGTCACCCGCCTTCGCCTCCGACCCAGAATCCTCTTCACCAGGCCTCTCCACGCAGCAGCCAATCTCTACAGCACGGCAATCACGTCTTCCGTGCAAACCCCAAAACCATAACAATAACATCATGATAAACAAAATCGCATCACATGTCATGCGTCTTAAGCTAGAATGCCTTGCTCGGCACGAATATGTACACCAGACCGTCGGGCGGTGGTTGGGTTGGCAGCACTGGAAAGCATGCCGGTGCTCACAAGCCCATAACACCCAGGGGAGGCACCAGAAGTCTAGTCACGCAGTCGGGCCAAGCACCCCTCGCCGACATTAACTAATCTCGGAATGGGTCAGGTAAGTGCACAGATAACGCTCACATTCCCAATTCGATTTCGCGCCCCATCCCTTCAGGGCACCTGCTGTACTACTGTGTGGACTTTGCTGTTAATCGGATTGTGTATAAAGTAGCGCCCTCACTCCGCCTCCTGCGGGATGCCCGGCGCGGCCCCCTGGATGATGATCCCGCCCCGCTTGCCCGGCACCACACTGCCCGCCATGATCTCCGCGTAGCACTCGGGCAGCGGTCGGTCGTTGGGCGGCGACAGCCACAGGCGCAGCAGGTGGCGCGTGTGCTGCGGGCTGTCCCTAAAGGCCCCTCGGTAGTGCAGGCAGGTGTGGTTGGACAGCAGCTGCACGTCGCCGGGCCGCAGCACCATGCGGATGGACAGCTCGGGGCCCGAGGCCAGCTCGTTGAACAGCTTCATGGCCTCGTAGTGGGCGGGCTGCAGCTTGGGCACCTCGGCGTGCCGCTGGCTGAGCAGGTAGTAGTTGTCCGAGTAGTTGACGGACAGGTAGCCGCGGTGGTAGTTGAACACGGGGATCTCGAAGAACGGCTTCTTGCCTGGCGGGAGGGGGCAGTCAGGGTCCGGGTTAGAATTCCGTGCGACAGTACGACAGTAAAGCGGCAATGCAACAAGCATATGTATGCACCCAGGGATGGATTGCTAATCGCTATGTTTGTGAATGGACACCTATGGACACAATACGAGCAACCATTGGCGCGCCCTGCATCCGCCTGTCCTCCCCGCTCCTCACCTTCCGGCACCTCCGACTTGCGGTCAAAGAACCAGGGGCCCGCCAGCACCGGCGCCAGGTGCGGCGCGCGGCGGAGGATCTCGTTGTGTACGGAGATGGAAGATGACCAGCCGCTGTCACCGCCCTCCTCCGCGTCGGACAGGCACAGCAGCGCTGCGGGGCGGGGTAGCAGCGGGCACACAACCTCAGGAAGGCATGGTTCCGAGCTGGCAGGAAGGCCACGCCTTCCTTAGCACGTTCTATGCGACCCACATGCGACCCACATCGCGAAGATGGTCCGAATGCCCCAATACTCATGCAATAGGATTGCCCCGACGAAACAGGAAGAGCGCGCAACCCGCCGCGCCACTCACAGACAAGGTCGGCCGGGCCGTCGTTGTGCCAGGGCTGCGCGGCGTTGGTGGCATACAGGCGGGTGAGCGGGTTCTTGGGGTCATGTCCGATGTCCTTGATGTGGCCGATCAGATGTCCCTTGGCGTTCTGCGGCACCGCCCGGCCCCAGTGCAGACCCAGGATCCAGTACGCGGCCAGCTGCTGCTGCCGGCTGTAGCGCCACACGGGCACACCGCGGACCAGCGCCCAGCCGCGGCCGAACTGCGCCTCGCGACCGGCCTCCAGCAACGGACCGGACAGCGTGGGCAGCTCGAAGTCGGACTGGTCCACGTCCTGCGACGAGGTAGGTAAGCAGGATGTCAGCAGTCGTTGCAGCTCAGTGACCGCACAATCATGTCGACACGGAACCCTCCCATCGTGAATGCAGAAAGCATCTACTGAATTTCGAACTAATTTACTTAATGAACGCAGAAGGCAGCAGAATAGGTCACGATGCGCATCCCTCGGTACCTCTCGTGTCCAGGCCTTCCCACCTGCAGCCTCTTGCCGCTGGCCAGCACCGCCTCCACCGCCGCATCCAGCTCCGCCACGTGCTCGGGGGTCAGGTGCAGCATGTGGTCCTCCAGGACGGGGTAGTCGGCGGCGGTCCAGGCGTCGGGGCCCTCGATGAGGGTGAACGGCACCACGGAGCCCTGCCTGTGGGCCAGGAGTCGCGGAGGGAAAGGGTGTGACGGTTATCTCGGATGTGAAAGCGCCGAGACTACAAAATTGCAATTGAACGATACTACAAGAAAAACCGTTGCAGCAGCTGTCGTAGGCAAAGTTGGCAACGCTGGCAGTTCTGTTTCTGTCGGAGAAATGGCTCTTATCCTTGAAGCCCTTGGGTTCGAGGGGCATTACCTGCTGGTCTTCAGTTCGGTCGCCATAGCGAAACCCTTAAAGCGTTTCCCAGCAAATTGGCAACTAAGAAAAGGCTTGAAGACGAACAGTTGATACCGGATGACGAGGCAAGTTCAGCTGCTTCAAATTTACACAGATTGCACTTGTCCTACTTCTTTCATATATTGTATGGAAAACGGTTGCGCAACGTTCAACCTCCGCGGCCTGGTGGCCTTTTAACCGCGTCACTCTCGTACATGGCCTCACGGCCGTCTCTCACACATCGCGCAAATGCGCGAGGCATGCATCGCACATGACCCGCACATGACCCGGAGACTCATCTTCTATTTCCTGCATTAATTATTTGCGCATTGATAATGATCCCGAGGCCAAAGAATGAAAAGTACAAGGTAGGTACCGGTACACAATGGACATTTGCGCACGTCTGATTCTCGACTTCCAGCGTAGGTTGCAATTTTTACATGACAAAAATATTCAACATACACATTCGGAAAATGTCCGGTTAACTTGAAGGTTGAAGCGAGTTCGTGGACGCCACGTCACCGGCTGATGCAGGATTGACAGATATGGTTGCATATATGTTTCCTTGATGCAGTTAATTTAAGCATGCATGCTTCAATTCTTTCGAATTCGGAGTTTTTTTGGGGTGGTTTAGGCGAATCGGGTCGTTGTGTGTTGATCAGCGGGCACTGTGTTGAATTTTGCATAAAAATCGCAAGGATAATGATAAAAATTACCCATAATTGATTTTTCGAAAACACGTTTCGGGTATGCCATAGTCCTCCTCCATTCGGCGCTTTTCGGCACTCGTCCTCAGGAGTCGACGACTTGTTCCGACCGTTCCCGGCAGACCTCTCAAGAAATCCATACAAACAATCTTATTAAATAAATCATTAGAAACATATACATGATACGCAAACCACATGTCTTGAACCTCAACCCGACGAACGAGGCCCCAACGGCGAAAGCGGTGGGACGAGCTCCGCCGCATCAATCCCACGAAAATAACAATAATGCCGTTTTAACCATGATATTGCGCCCTAATCCATTGACAGCAGGAGTCCTAGTTGTCGTGTTAGCGTCGCGTGTCGTGTCAGCTGGTCGATGACAGACGAAGCGCCATCACCCACACTGGTGGTGAAGGAAGACCGCGCCGCCAAGGCGCGCCAGGCAGATACCACAATCCTACCGAAAACCCGCGCCGGGGCCGCTCTACTCGAAAATTATCCGTGTGGGCTCGGTCGGGAAGCCATCCCGTTCATGGGCGACCGGCCGTTATTACAAATGAAACAAGGCCCAAACCAGGGCCCACAAGAAGCCCTTGCCAGCGACCTACCCTTAGCCGACAGCCAGTCCCATTCCCGAGCAGTGTGCGTGGCTGCTAGTCCTAGGCTAGTTCTAGGCTAGTCGTGGTTGGCCACGACCCACGATGTCACGCCGATTGACTGCACCCGTCACTTTACTGCTCCAATTCGGTTATTTCCGGTTATCGTGAGTTGTCGTGTGATTCGGTTTCCCCTTTTCTTTCGGTTTCGGGACTATCTCCGATGGTAGAGTGTCGTACTTGTTTGTCTTGTGATCTAGGTCGAGGCGTTGCCTTTGTGCTTTGTCTCGATTTGCTCTTCGGCAATAGCCGATGAGCAACTAGTAGGCCCCTTTCGTTAGGTTATGGGCCTGGCCTAGCGGAAGAGACATGTAAGGTCGTTCATCACATCATTCGTTTCCTGGACCGAGCCTCTGTTCCATTGTCATTATCTTACACACATAGTGCTTACATCCGCGTTACGGACAGCTGCGCGGCGTCGCTTCTGTGTGTGTGGTACATGGTTGGGGGTGCGTAACCCCATACCTGCACATACCCATACGAGCCGGAGGCCCAAGGGCAAACAAAACGCCCAAAAGCACTGGTTTGCAATACCGCATTAACAGGAGTCGACGAGACTAGCGCCCAAAGGGCACGATAGAATTACGGTGAGCCCACATGCGCTCCAACATCTTTGCCAAACGAGCCGGATCCCAGGCAATCGCCTCCCTCATCGTATTAGGGCGGTGAAACCCTTCCTCAGCGCGTATTGCATCGTAAGCCGGGCAGTCGAGTAGAACATGCTTCTCATCTTCAACCTGGTCTTCAGAGCGGCAGCAACGGCAGACCCGTTGTCCTCTAGGGACATGGTGCCTACCCCTCCGCGCCCTGTTAGACTCAAGTGCCCAACAACAAAGCCTGAATTGCATTAGCTTGCGGTGCGCAGAACGGGGGATAAAAACTGTAGCGCGCGGTTGCCACATAACGGCCGCCGCACCCATAAACGACAGGCCCATCCAATGCTTCGCTTCTGCAATGGACCAGCCAGCTGAGCCTACCTTCGGCCTTGCCTCCGGTGTCGCGAACCTACAACAGCGATTCTGCTGCCTTTACGATGGCACGTTATTTCTGATCTCATGTTGATGCAGACTCGTTTGAATGGGAGTATGGGACTGCCAACAAGCGCGCATGATACGTCGGAGAGCAGTCATACGGCCTGACAACGAGGGCGCGTGCGCCGCCCTCGGGTACCCGTCGAGACGCCCCGCTCTGTACGTCTCATCCGCCCGGTGCGCGGATGACCCGTTGCGGCGCCGCCCCACCCGCACGGACCGGAAGCGCGCCAGCCCGAGATGCGTGCCTGCTGCGGTGTTGCGATGGTCAGGGAAAACAACAACGCTGTGCCCTCTCTCCCTCCTCCTGTTTGCCGGAAGGACCCCTAACGGCCAATGCGATTAATATGCATGGCCGATCCACGACACGTGTACGGCATGAATGCATATGGTCAGGGGTGCCCGACAATCCTAACACCCGTGCATCCGTCAGTCTTGCAGGCCAAGGAACTTGCCTCGTACCAGGCCGCATAGGGACAGGAGTGACATCACCGCCTGGTGCAGGACGAGTACTACGCGGAGGGGGGTCATGTGGGCAAACATGCTGAGGGTTGTATGCGTTCTGCATGCTTAATGGTAAGAAATGTACTTACGATAGATGATGTCCCAGTGCACCCCGGTCATGTACGGCGTGGTGCCACACCTGGCTGTCTCTATCGCTCAGAAGCAAGGCAATGAGCTCACGCTTCAGTCTTGGAGAGGAAGAGAACAACGTCGAGCTTCGCTCGCGTTGCCATAAAAATAGCAGCCCAAACGACCGTACGACCGCCTGTCGTACAACCACCAGTACGTCATAACTAACCAACCTGCTTGGGAACCGCAACGGGACAAAGCACCAACGGTGCCTGACAGCGACCACCCGGGCTGCAAGCTGCGGCACAGAATGTAACTGGTGCTATCTGATGGCATTCATGTGGAATGCCTACACCTATACCGTATACGGTTGAAAGGGTCTGGATATCTGGATAATTACACAGGCGTTTGGAGGAACGCATCGTACATGTGGGGACATGCCTCGCACATCTACCTCCAATCGGCAAACTGGATCCAGCAAAGGTCATTGGTCGGGTACGTCCCTGCCCACTGCCCCTCGCCCTTATGTGATCGGCCAAAACAAGGCAAGCGCGCTTGTAAACGGCACATCAAGCCGTTAATCAAAAGCAATGAAATTGCTGCTCGGCTGACGAACCAACAGACCAACAAAAAGTCGCGTGCTGCACGCAACTAACACGGGAAAATGTCGTGATCTCAGTAAGCATAGACTATTCGTGCGCATTACTGCGGCACGCGGATCCGTTCCAAGTGGGTCCGTTCCAAGATACACCGCACCCCCAACTGGGTTTGGGTATGTAACGTTAACAAGCACACCGCTCCTGCACCCCTCGAATGGTAACGTTCGTTGGTACGTTGCAATATCAGACAGTTCACCAGGTGACACAGTTCATTCGCCCCCCCAGCGTAATTCAAATACTGTATTCACACCGGTTCATCACACCCACACCTCCCTGCCCAGTCCCAGTCCACACTCCATCCGTCAGGAATGGCCCATGTGCGCCGCGTTGCGCCATTAAAAATGCAAGAAAAATCAAGCGGGTGAAGAATGTATGCTGTACTGCAGCATCTGTAATATAGATAATAGACGTCTGTTATCAGCGAAACGGAGTTGGCGGTACGCGCGCTAACACGCCCGAGCAAGCTGTGTGTCAAGTTGCACAAAGGATGCCCTCCCCTCACTCCGCCTCCTGCGGGATGCCCGGCGCGGCCCCCTGTATGATGATCCCGCCCCGCTTGCCCGGCACCACACTGCCCGCCATGATCTCCGCGTAGCACTCGGGCAGCGGGCGGTCGTTGGGCGGCGACAGCCACAGGCGCAGCAGGTGGCGCGTGTGCTGCGGGCTGTCCCTGAAGGCCCCTCGGTAGTGCAGGCAGGTGTGGTTGGACAGCAGCTGCACGTCGCCGGGCCGCAGCACCATGCGGATGGACAGCTCGGGGCCCGAGGCCAGCTCGTTGAACAGCTTCATGGCCTCATAGTGGGCGGGCTGCAGCTTGGGCACCTCGGCGTGCCGCTGGCTGAGCAGGTAGTAGTTGTCCGAGTAGTTGACGGACAGGTAGCCGCGGTGGTAGTTGAACACGGGGATCTCGAAGAACGGCTTCTTGCCTGGCGGGAGGGGGGACAAAGGGACGAGGGAGTTATTGTCAGGTTTGAATTCCGTACGACAGATGCAACAAGCGTGTGTATGCGCCCAGGATAGATTACTTATCGCTGTGTCTTTAAACGGACACAACATTACGAGCAACCGTTGGCGCTCACGCTCCTTACCTTCCGGCACCTCCGACTTGCGGTCGAAGAACCAGGGGCCCGCCAGCACCGGCGCCAGGTGCGGCGCGCGGCGGAGGATCTCGTTGTGTACGGAGATGGAAGATGACCAGCCGCTGTCACCGCCCTCCTCCGCGTCGGACAGGCACAGCAGCGCTGCGGGGCGGGGTGGCAGCGGGCACACAACCTCAGGAAGGCATGGTTTTGAGGTGGCAGGAAGGCAACGCCTTCCTTGGCACATTCAAGTGCGACCCACATGCGACCCACATCGCGAAGATGGTCCGAATGCCACAACGCACATGAAACAGAACAGCCCCGGCGAAACAGGAAGAGCGCGCAACCCGCCGCGCCACTCACAGACAAGGTCGGCCGGGCCGTCGTTGTGCCAGGGCTGCGCGGCGTTGGTGGCGTACAGGCGGGTGAGCGGGTTCTTGGGGTCATGTCCGATGTCCTTGATGTGGCCGATCAGATGCCCCTTGGCGTTCTGCGGCACCGCCCGGCCCCAGTGCAGACCCAGGATCCAGTACGCGGCCAGCTGCTGCTGCCGGCTGTAGCGCCACACGGGCACACCGCGGACCAGCGCCCAGCCGCGGCCGAACTGCGCCTCGCGACCGGCCTCCAGCAACGGACCGGACAGCGTGGGCAGCTCGAAGTCGGACTGATCCACGTCCTGCGATGGGGTTGTAACAGGGGTTACGAGTTTTGAGAGTCATGGTGTGTCATCTAGTTGGCATAGTCCTGCGACTGGTCCACGTCCTGCGCGCAATCAATCGGCCATTAGCTCTCTGATGCGAACGCACAAGGTGAATGGGACTTCAGCAAAGACAGGCGCATTGGGCTCGTCGGTGAGCGGCGTCGAGACCGTGGGTCGGCCACACAACACTGCTCGTGGCGCCGCAGTCCTTCGCCGTTTCTCCCCTTGTCGCCACCGCGGCGCGCCGTGTACATGTCCCTTCCAAAATGCTGACGAGTCCACCACGACACGCTTCATCCTCTTATGCTCTCGCGCCACCTGTCCACCAAGACCCATTGCACCTCCCCCACGGACCAGCGGCACTGAACGGCCGCAACCGGCGCGCTGGTGCCCTCCAAGTCCGGATCTCCGAGTCACGCCCTCCGCTTTCCCCTTCCCACCTGCAGCCTCTTTCCGCTGGCCAGCACCGCCTCCACCGCCGCATCCAGCTCCGCCACGTGCTCGGGGGTCAGGTGCAGCATGTGGTCCTCCAGGACGGGGTAGTCGGCGGCGGTCCAGGCATCGGGACCTTCGATGAGGCTGAACGGCACCACGGAACCCTGCCTGAACATTGCAACATGGCATGAAAAAGAAGCTCTTATGTCAACACGTCATTAAATGGATCCATTGTGTGATAAGTCGCCAAGTGGCAAGGCTGAGTAATGAAACAATTCTAGCCCAACCGAAAGTAGTCGTGGCTGCGAGTTAACCGTTATCTTTATACTGTTAAGTATATCTTGTATCCATAATTATTATGGCACGTTCGGCGGTTCATGAGCCTCTAGTTTCGTTTGAAGCATAAAGTCTGCTTGTCACACAAAAGCTTCCATCGGTAAACGTGAGTAGGGCATTACCTGCTGGTTGCAATTGTGGGAGACATTGAACAAGTACCTTGAATGTGTAAGAGATAGATAGAGAGTGCCGGAACCTACGTTATTGTTCAAGATGTGTGAGCTCGCTTGAAAACAATGACCCTAGAAACCCTATAAACTAGAAGGACATGTCCTTCTTCTGGCATAAGTTGTGCATGTCATACGTGTTGCGCGTGCGATGCTCGCGGCCTGGCGGCCTTACAACGGACTTTTCAGTTCAGCAGGCCTCTTGGCCTCAACGCCCCACAACTGTCATCCGCCCGTCGTCTCTGGAAATAAGCGCGAGTTTTGAAAATACATCAGGAATTATTGCATCGTATGCCAAGACGTCTGCAATTTTGTGGGCGTGGGTGAACGCACTGACCGTCGATTGCCGCTTCGCGCTTCAGTTGTCATCGCCGGTTCCCGGCGACAAACACATACGCGACAGTCGTCCATCTTTGTATGCAAAGATGGACTGTGGACGCTGCCTCGTTGGTGAGTAGCGAACCGGTACTTCCCTCGCTCGATGGTGTCCGCGGCCTCACGGACTTCACCAACGTTGTGTGCCTCGAAGCTCCTCCAAGCTGCTGTCAATCCGTAAATGATTGTAAAAATATATATAGATTCTTTGATACATTGCATCATGAAATTAAGCAGCTACAACCCTTCGACCCGCATCGACCGCAGGTGTCCTTTGCGCTTGTTGTTGCCGCGACTGCTGCGCTGCCACCTGCTGTTGCAATAAGCCTGGCATGCTGTGAATTGGCCTTCGCGGCGTCGGCAGCTGTTCGTTTTAGCGCGCACAGTGCTCCAGTCGATGCTGCCAAAACCTCGAGTGCAACCGGCCGCAAACGGACAGCTTCCCCTTTCAGCATCCGAATTTTTGGAGCTCTTGAAAAGAGTCAGCCAGATGCATCTCAGCAGCAGCAACAACAACAACAACAGCAACATCATTTTGGAGGTTTTTCATTGGACCGCAGCCACGTCCTCGGAGACGCAGTGGCGAACGGATGCTCACATGCTGAGCAAGTTGCTGATAAGCTCTTCGACGAACGGGTAGGTCGGATTTAACGTACTGTACAGCCGGTACAGCACACGTATCTATTGCGAGGGCTGCTGGATGTGTTCCTGGCTTTTGTGCAATTTGCGAATTATGAATTGCATGACGGACTCGAATACCTATCCGGGCAGTTGCATATTTTGCTGTGACAAAATGCAGTCATGTTATGGGTTGCTGCAATGCACCGTTCGAACGCGGTTTGCGGGCCTTGCATGCGTCTCGTCGAACTTAGCGGATGCACCCCATCCCGCAATCGGATTGCGGAATGATGTTGGCGTGAACGGGCGATGACCGATCGGCTTTGGGGCCACATATGCAGCAGACAGCACTTGTCAGATTGGCCCACATCAATTCTCCGCCGGCATACGTCATTACGTGTCTTGACCCAGAACCCATGGCGCCGTGCCGGGCTTCTTTCACAGCTTCCCGTCCTCACTTCCGCATCCGCGTTCCCTCATCGATCTCGCCCGCCTCCCACCCCGATGTCGATCCTCCCCGGCCCCTCTCCAGGAGGGCCACCTGGACCTGCTCCAGGGGGGCCACCTGCTCGCGCAGTGGTTCAGCGGCCTGGCGGGACCCCACCAGCTGCACGTCAGCCACGTCACCCAACTGCTGTCGTACCTGCTGCTGCCGCAGCCGACGGCGCAGACCGTGCCAGCAACTGCCACTGCGGGAGTGCCCTCCACCCTGGCGAATGACGCCCGCAGCGACGGCACCACCACCACCAACCACCACAAGAACAACAACGACGACAACAGCTCGGAGAAACACAGCACATCAGCCTCGTCGTCTGTCTTCCACGTGCCATGCCCCCGAATCCGCACCTGGGCCTCCCGCCTCATGGACCTTGTACACCACCACCCACACGCGCAGCACGCGGAGCAGGCGCAGCACGAAGCTCCGACGGCCGCGGCAACCAACGCGGCTGCCGCCGCCGCGCCGGACGCCAAGCTCCTGGCCTGCTCCACCGACCCGTTGGTCGCCAGCTACCGCCCCCTGGTCTTCTACCTGCTGACCGAGGCAGTAGCCGCCGCCACTCACTTGGCTCTGCTGGTCATGGGCTTCCGTGCTACTGCCACCCCTAACGGCACCGCCACCGTCTACACCTGGGCGCCTTCGGCTGACGCAGCCGCCCCTGCCGCTGAAGCGACTGCCTCGGCGACTGCCCCGGGTCAGAAGACAGCCAGCTCTGGCGACGACGGGGACGAGGCCGACTCCTCCCCGCTGGTGTTCCTTCACGGCATCGGTCTGGGTCTTACGCCCTACCTGCGGCTGCTCAGTCGGCTGGTGGCCGCATCGCGGGGCAGGCGGCCGGTGTATGCCGTACAGTATAAGCACGTGTCCATGCGCCTGACCGCCACCATCCCCGCGCCGCACGAGGTGGCGGCGGACGTGGCGGCGTTTCTGGTTTCGAGGGTGAGCGTCCGAGGCGCAGGGGCTTGGCGGAGGTGTAATGACGGAGGGTAGGGCCGCATGGCTTGTCGTGGGGGTTGCGGTAGGACCGGGGATGGCGTACCGCAGGGGGCTTCCCTTGCACAAGATGTCGCCACACACGCAGGCGGGGCGGCATGGCCCTTGAGTCCGGAGCCCCTCATGACCCCCTGCAAGAACTCGGGCAGCCTACCTACCTCCCTGACGACCCAGTGTAAACATGTCGTCCGCCTCATGTCGTACTGTCGTGCAGGGCGTCACCCGTATGTCCCTGCTGGCCCACTCGTACGGCACCCTGATCGCCTCGGCCCTCATCAAGCTCGCCGCCGCCTCGCCCTCCGCGCCCGCCGTCGCCCGCCTCACCCTCGTCGACCCCGTCTGGTGGGTGGGCGGCGATGGGTCACCCAAGGGCAAAGAAAGGGGCTAGATCTACAGACCAGGGGCCTTCCCGGATTTGCTCCCCATTTCTCGGATTAGCCTCTTAGATTTCCTGCGTTAGCACGCCTTGGCCCCGACTGTGCACCGCTTTCCATCCTTCATTCCTACCACCATTCCTGTCCAGTGTTTTGTTTTTGCACCGCCCATTCGCACAACTCCCAACCGCGGCCCGCCGCTTCGCCTCCCCTGCCGTCCTCACCTACCCGCAGCTTCGCCATGTTCCTGCCTCACCTGGTCCGTAACGCCATCTACCAGCAGCCTGTGGCGGCAACTTCAGAGCCGGAGGAGAAGCCGGAGTCCGCCTCCAGCCGCCGCAGTCTGCTGCGCAGCCTCATCAAAGGTGAGCAAGGTTTGATGGAGGTTACCAACCGAACAGTGTTCGATTTCCATACACGGTATTTCGTTTCCGAACTCGTTTTCCTGGCGCCTCCGCTACTCCATCTCTCCTGACCATCTGCATGCGCCTCCCTCCCTCCTACCCGCCCTCCGCCCTCCCAGGCTTGGTGGTGGCGGAGTTCCACTGCTCCGTGGCCCTCCGCCGGCGCCTGGACTGGGCCCGAGTCAACCTGTGGCCCTCGGAGCTGCCCGAGCGCACGAGTGTGGTGCTGTGCGGCCGGGACAACCTGGTGCCGGTGCGGGAGGTGCGCAGGATACTGGTGAGTGGAGGGAAGGGACGAGGGAGGAGGGAGGGAGGGAGGGGGGAGGGAAGGCATAGCAGGTTCAGGGATCTGCAGTGGGAGATGGTGGAGCCGGGGCGAAGCGATATTGGATGGGTGCAAAAGCGTTTGGGGAATCCGGCTTTATGGCTTGTGTAAGTGAACTGCGCGTCAAGATGTCCTGTGTAGTGCCTTGATACGTGCTGCCCATAAGTTGTGAGCCCCTCCCCCATGACTAGCCCTGCCTAATCTGGTCTCGCCCGCCCCGCCCTCTTCTCCCAACCCCCTCCAGGCCAACCGCGCCGCGCTGCTGGGACCCTCCTGCCCGCACCCCTCCGTGCTCTTCCGCGAGCAGCTGGGCCACGGGGGCTTCCTGGCGGACGAGGACTGCCAGGCGGACGTGCTGGCGGCCGCGCTGGGGACGTCACGGCAGGCGGCCCAGGAGGCCATCGCCGCCGACGCCGCTGCGCCCGCTGACCAGACCTCGCAGCAGCCCCTCTCTTCAGCTGCCGCCGCCGCCGCCATGGCCCCGCAGGCCCTGCGCCGCTTGTTCAGCCGCCGCACCGCCGCCGCGGCCGCCGCTGGCCAGCAGCTGCCGCAGCCTGCGGCGTCCCTGGCGGAGACCTACGCGCTGGCCGCTGGACCCACCATCGAGGCGGTTGAGGCGGTCTGGTCGCAGCCTCTGGGCGCCTACTTCCTGGACTCCGCCGCGCTGGCGTCGCGCTTCTCCGACAACACCAACAGGGTCACCTCAGCCGCCCGTCTCTCACCTGAATGTCCGGACTACGCCTCGGATGGCCGGCAACGACCTTTCCGATCACCATCGCCGCAGCCGCCGCCGCAGCAGCAGCGTCAGCAGCAGCAGCAGATTCAGCGTCAGCGCCAGGCCCCTGGCCCCGCCGCGACCTCCCACTGGTGGCTACGGGCGCCGCCGTCCCTGCTGCCCGCGCCTGCTCAGCTTCCGACGTTCCCGCTTGCAGCTGCCGTACTTGTGGCGCTGGCCCTGGCCGGTGGGGAGGAGGACGCGTCGGAGGATCGCGTGTGCGGTACAGATTGTACGGGCGACAGCCCCAGCGTGCCATCGTTGGACGAGCGCACGCGGCTGGCGCTGCTTGCCGTACTGGGCGCCATGCTCGGAGGACAGGGTCAGACCCGGAAGCAGCAGCAGCAGCAGGATAAAGAAGGCAGCCCGCCTGCGCTGTCGCCGTTGCAGAACCTAGTGCTCCGAGACCAAATGAGAATGCGCCGTAGGCCCCGGGGCAGTAGCAGCGGTGGTGACGGCAGTAGCCGGCCCTGTGTCGTACCCGGAGCGTATGTACTGGATAGGATTGTCCGGCCCATCCCAGCCATGGTGGCACCGTTGCCTGTCGTACGGACTGTACGGCGACCTGCAGCGTCTGGCTCCGCCGGCCTAGCTCGTGTCTTGCGCTGAGAGGGCCGCTACTTGTACGCCAGTCGATGACGGTCACACGCGTCGGAACCGGGACTACAGAACGTCGTTTGTTCGGACCCTTCGCCCGGGGTTGTATGCGCCTGGGGTTGTATGGGGCTTATCGTTTCGGGCTTACGCTCCTTGAGCGTCTTGAGGGCGCGGCCGCTGCCGACTCACAATCCTACAGGAGCCTGCATACGTTGACCGACGGTTCTTGAGGTGTAACATAAAAAGCGGTTGCTTGGGGTTCGTCGAGGGTGCGGACATCCGTGGTGCGTAGGTTGGTTCTGTGTCGGTGGCAAGGCAGGAGTGCGTGTCGTGCAAGAGGCATACCTAACTGCGCCCCGACACTGGCCTTGTGCCCCAAAACACTGCCCAGGCCCAGGCCGCTTGAGAAGCACGTGCGTGTGTCTGTATGTCTGTGTGTGCGCCAGTAGGACGAGTACCAGCTCGTCTCGCCAGCCGATTCGGCTGTGACTGTGGCTACAATTACATCCGCTAATGGCTGTTAGTTTCTTCATTTCATTTTGCGGGGATACAACTTGCGGAACAGCCCAAGTTCGTGGGGCCATGTGGAGCAGCGGACCGCACTGCCGCACTGCGCACCGCACACTCACCTTCGAGAGAGAGAGATGCAAACACACACATACACACATGCTCAGAAGAAGAGGACGATCGTCGGTGACGTGGCCGCCCCGTCGTGAGCTAGGCCCCTACTAGTCGGGACGTTGAATAACGTCGACTGATGCATGACTCGATGTCAAGGAGGGCTTCTTTCACTAGATTGTTTTTGCGCCGGGTGATTCCGGCGTGTGTGTATTTGGCCCGAGAGCCAGGGCTGGGGCGTGGAAACTAGGAAGTCGGACCTAGCGAGGCAGAGCGTGTGTGTCCTGGTAGTTGGCGCGGGGGGATGGCCAACGGCCAACCGATGACCTGGCGAGGGGATGATCCGAAGCCAGATCTCAGTCGTGGGGACCGGACACGTGACACCTGTCGCCGTACATAGGAGAGAAGAAAAGGTGATTTTGTGCCTGGTGTCTTGTGGCCGATGTGGGGAATTCGTTATTAGGCCGTGCTATTGCCTAGCCGTGCGTGGTATCTGACCCGAGTGGGAGGGGAACGGGCAGGATGGAGGATCGATCGCGGTGGTGAGCTCCTCGCCCAGATGTAATAATGTGACCCGGTGGAGGAGGAGAGGCGGTGAGAAGTCGGGGTCCCCCCTATGTGTGTGTGTGTGTGTGTCTTGATGAACGTTTCATCATGTGAATGTGAATGTGAATGTGGTGGGGGGGGTGAGAGGCGGACACGTTGGTAAGGCCTATGCCATGCCGATGATGCTCTGCCGTTGTACTAAATAGCTTTCCGACTCCTAGCTTGTTCAATTTATTTGCGATCTTCACGATTGCCCAGATCCGCGTGACATGTGGAATGCGGCCACATCAGTGCTGTGTCGGTACCCGGCCGTCCGGAGGTCCGCGCTGATGGAATGAAGGGATAGAGTGCGCGCGCGCACATGAGGAAGAGGAATGCGGCCATGTCTAATGCCGCCATGAGGATCAGGTGGTCGACGCCGGTGGATGATGTATGGAAGTCGTTGGGAAGCGAGCTCGACGACCCGTACAGGAGTGGTGCATCATGTATGGAGCTTCACGAGACAAGAGGATGCGAGGGGCCCAGCCATGTGGGTTGCACGTGCTTGGCACAGTGAATGGACGTGCGCAGGGTCAAGGCATTCGCTGCGGTCGGTATCGGCGGTCAAGTCCTTGGGCCTCAGAATGTAGCAATGACCACATGTTCTCACATGTCATGCACGTTGTCGATCGGGTGGGGTTCGGGTCGCGTCCCACGGGTCAGGTCCCACGGGTCAGGTCCCACGGGTCAGGTCCCACGGTTGAGGGCAGGTCCCAGGGGGCGGGTCGGGTCAGGTCCAAGGGATCAAGTCTGGTTGGGTCCCAGGGGTTGAGTTGGGTCGGTTTCCAGAGTCGGGTCAGGTGGGGTCCCAGGGGTCGGGTCGGGAACCCAGGGGTCGGACGGTCAGTACTTGGGGGTCAGGTCAGGTCGGGTCTGGTCCCAGATGTTGGGTCGGGTCCCAGCGGTCGAGTCGGGTCGGGTCGCAGATGTCGGGTCGGGTCGCAGGGGTTGAGTCGATGCCCAGGGATTGCGTCAGGTCCCAGGAGTCGGATCGGGTCCCAGCGCTGGGGTCGGGTCCCAGGGGTCGGGTCGGGCCCGTACGTTGCACGCTGTTGCTCAACGTGTCCATACACGGTTCCAACGCCGCATCGTGAAAAGGATGCGCGTTCTCGGGCTAGCACCGAAGGCAATCGACCTCCCCTGGAACAAGATTCACGCAATTGCCTGCAGCGCACCGCTGCTGCAAACTGGTACCCCTACTTTGCTCAGTTTTAATGTAGGCTCAGTGGAACACGTATGTACTGATTGGGAGGAATATCCTGATGGGCTGCCGAGGGGATTTTTACATCAGATACAACTGCTGTCGACCACTGCTGTCGTCACCAGGACGTCCGTCCATCACCACAATCATCCGACACTCTGAACAAGCCTCAAACGCCACCCCCGCTGGAGCTCCGTGGCAGGACGACGTCTTGTGGCAGGACGACGTCTTCTGAGCTTTTCAAATGGACAGGCCAAGCCGTACGACTGAACGACAAAGTGAGAACACCGAGGTTGAAAATCGTGCACACACCGAGTGGTGAGAACGAGAGGGGCACATCCCCTGCCTCACAACACACAACAACATATCATACATGCGTCCTCAACACGTTAACGTGTTCGCATTGAGGTACGCTGGGTCACATAAAACAAGGCACCCGACCAATTATCTCGACCGTAGTACGAACCATCCGATCAACCGCGCGCCCTCAAAACGGCCATTGGCAGCGTCACGATCATCTGAGCTGAATTGCGCACATGGGCTCACCATCAGGTACAGAACACAAAATCACATGCCATACGGCGCCGAGCATACTTCCGAGTTGAAACATATCGAATGACGTTTGGCGAATTCGATGTACGTACAGCTCCAATTATAAGCTTGGGATTGTGCGAAGCCCGAGAATGCGTCACTCTTGGGCTACCTTGACCTGTGACCGGCCGGACAACATCGAGTCAGGACTACTGCGACCTGCTGCCCAGTCGCCAAGCACCAGTCGCAATCCTCACCTCGTTATCAAACACGGAGAACTTCTTTGCGCGAATGCGCATGTCGAAGAGCTGCGCGTCAGCAAACGTTGGCGTTACTGGCTGCTGTGGCTTCATGAACGCGTGAACATTAGAAACCAAACTCACCGACTTGATCTCGTTACTGTAACGGTTACCGACAGATGCTGCGTAGCTCTCGTTGTCGTAAAATGCGGGGTCGCGAGTGGCCCTGCTTCCGGCATCCGCGTCAGCATGGACTCTTCGAGGACACTGTAAGCAGGGCGCCGAAGAACTTACTCGGGATCCCGTCCAGGAATGCGCGCGACCATTGTCGCAAGCCCCACAGTAGCGCAGGCAATTGGCACCATGAGGAAGTAGACGTCGACAGGGAGCT
Organism: Eudorina sp. 2006-703-Eu-15; assembly: GCA_003117195.1. NCBI lineage: Eukaryota > Viridiplantae > Chlorophyta > Chlorophyceae > Chlamydomonadales > Volvocaceae > Eudorina > Eudorina sp. 2006-703-Eu-15. Next base: position 250,696 of record BDSI01000119.1, read on the forward strand.
TGAACATCTTCACCGTCATTTTCTTCAATATGCCTTATGGCGAGGTTGCCTCGAAAGCCTTTTTCGTAATTGAATTCAATGCTTTCGAGTCCGTAATGATGGCATGAAATTGAGCTCTGGCTTATGTAACGAGTGCCGAAGCCAACCGTTAGCTCGATACGATGGCAACGGAGCGGACGCAATCGTAAGATTTGGGGTACGAACAAGAAACTTGTGCATTGTGCAAATAATTTTGAATTTGCAGCATGTGCACTGGTTGCGTGGCGGAAGGTGGCGGTGAAATGACTCCCGGTCCTCACGGGACTTTGACAATGGGCGGGCGAAACAAACTTGCGCCGTCTGATAACCAACGACGAGCAGATATTTACAGTAACGTGCACATCAGTAAATATCTGGTGTAGTTTTTAAAGCAATTGTGTAATCGAGAGTCCGAGAGCACCACTCCCTCCTTTCGTATGAACACTTGACTGTCAATAGCGACACGCTCAATAGAAACACCATAACAAAATTGGTTTAAGTTTGTATCAGATGTCGTCTAGTATTTGATTAATGTGAGACTTCACGCACGCGCTTGCTGCAGGCCGCTGACTCGGCTCGTCGGCTGCCTCAGCGCGGTTGAGCTCTCCAGCAGGTCAACAGGAGAGACACAGAAATTCGTAGCTCAAGTAATATTTGGCCGTGCTATTATCAACGACAACACCCCGTTGCTCGCAAGTTCAATTTGACTATAACGATGTTTACTACTTTCAGCGTTACGTGTTTGGTTTACCATGGTCCCGGTTGTCCAACGGGCCCAGATAGCAACATAGGAGCCTCACATCATCAAGGACGGCACATAAGGACTGCACATCCATACACGAGCCCTCTTGCCCGCCTTCCTACATTTCCGCCGTGGGTGCAAAGGCGCGGGAAAACGCGGCAAGGGCAGGTCACAGCTGTATGTAAACCGCAAGTTGTGGAGGAGGTCCGTCTTCGCGGCGGGCCCCTGGCGGCGGACCTGACAGCAGGACACCATTAGTGCGGTGTAGCCGCCATCGGGGCCTCACCCCTCCTAGCCCCGCGGCCTCTGATCGCCCCCCTGACCGTTCCTGGCCACACCCCCTGATGAGGACCGATGAAACGAGGCCCTACCCATCTAAATCTTGCATTGTCGGGGGCGGGGAGAGGGGCTGTGAAGTGTACCGCGCAATCACCATGTCACAGCTTCATGGACACGTGGTGGGTATACATACATACCGGCAGTGGGTGGGTACGGGACGGTACGGGCGGGCCCCGATACCTTACATCACCCCACATCGGCCTCATGCGTGCGTTCCCGCGCATCGATGGTCGCCGCTGTGTGTGCGTCGTCTGCATGTCACTGCTTTGAGCCGGGTTGGGTCGGCTTGAGGTTCTGCTGCGGCGGCGGTGGACTGCGGCGGCGGCGGACGCAGGCATTCCGCGGCTGGGGATTCTAGGGGATCTCTCGATGGATGTCTCTGTCTGAAGGCTGAGCTGGCGACTGAGCTTCGCGCGTCTGACGTGCCAACCTCAGCTAAAGCATTCTGAAGGCTGACGGTTGACGGCGCCACGGGATTGCTGTGCCATGACGGTGTGCGACAGCAGCATCAAGTGCTCTGAGACGGCACACCGTGTGATTCACTTTGCATTCGACTCGAAACGGAATTTCCCTCATGACAGGGCGAGAGCGGAAACGATCGCCTCATGCGTCATCCGCAGTCTCGATTGGCCATCGCCCTGTGCCAGTGTGCTTGCTTCGACGTGGCACACGCGTGGCTGCTATCGCCAACACCCCGCGGATCTCCGTCCTCCAGTGCGACATCGGCAGCAAGCATCCCAGCGTTGCCTCTTCATGAGGATTACAAGCCTTTCTTGTAATCGTTCCCCTTGCCCAACATTTGAAGCAATCACTTTACACCATAAAAGTAAGGGCAAGGTACTGAGTGCTCGGTGGCGGACGAGCGTCATGCCCTTGACTGACTGGGGACCCTTCACGGATGTACCTACTACGACCCACATAACGACCCATGTGTCCCGATGGCTTTACCCTCGTAACCATAACTCTACACATAATCCTACACGACTGACAAGAAGGCACCTCTTTCCATCTCGGAACGTACGTCGTCTCAGCAGTCTCAGCAGCAATAATGTCATGTAGCGGGCACGTCTTGCACTTGGTGCCTGGGCGCTCATCCCCCGCCCACCCGGTGCAGTACATACTGGACACAACTGCACACCAAACAGAAAACCAACAATGACGCACATCAGCAACAACTCGTTCGTCAACGCCAGTTACACCAAGAAAACATCGAAGTCATGATGATACAAGCCACATACAGGCAAGTCCTACACATCCGCCACGTGTCCTAGTGCGCCACGTGTACGGTATGTGCTGCTGGTGCTGGTGCTGGTGCTGGTGCTGCTGCTGGTGCAACGCCCCCTGCCCTCACCCGCCCGGCCGCTCTCCTCCCCGTGGCTCGATGGACCCCGCCACCCGCGCGCCGACGGACCCTCCACACACACATCGCTGCGGAAATCCCATTTCCCCGCCCGGCCCGGCCCTGTGGTCTGAAAGCCCCGGGCCAGGGCCCACATCATCAGAGGCCGGGGGCGTCCCGCCCCGCCCCCGACGAAGACCCCCTCCGTATCTCTTGCCTCGACGCTTTCATCCCGAGTTCCCCCACTTTTGTATCCTCAAGTCGCAGCCGCCATCCGACCCGTGGGTCACTGCATCTACATCTTGGACGTGGGGGCGGTGACGATGTGGTCGTAGCAGAGGGTGGTGAGGAAGTCGCTGTAGGGCCCTCCAGTGATGGTGCCCGCCAGCAGCTGAGCCGCCAGGGGGTACTTGGAAGCGGCGAAGCGCTGCTCGCCGAGCTGCGGGGCGGGTGGGGGGCGGGTGGGGACGGAGCAGGGCGGGCCAAAAATTCAGTGACGAGGCATACCGGCATCATTGTGCTGGGGTGCGTGAGACCTTCTGGCTAGCTAATTCATTACATGACCTGCTGGCCTCAATCATAGACCCGTCTCGAGGAAGCGCTTTCCCTGCTGGTGACAGTCATAGACACGTTCATGCATGAGCGCGCGCCTTCATGACTGGCGGCAGTCATTATTTCCGGCTAGCTGGCAACCTAGTGAGACAGGATGCACCGGCGGCCGCACCCCAGCTCATCCAAGGACCCAAGGACCCAAGTGCCCCTCTTCGCATTGGCGGCACCTCGGGGGTGCAATTGCAGCACCTCGCCGGGCGCGGGCGGGCTCACTGACGCACCTTGGCGCGCGCCGCCTCCACCTCCTCCTGCAGGATCTGGGTGACCCATGGGGCGGTCACCATGCGGCCCTCCCGGGTGGTGGCACCGTGGCGGACCCACTGCCACACCTGCGACCTGCGGGTACGGCATTGATACGGCACCAGTACGGCGCCAGTACGGCATCCACTCACCATACGATCACAAGGCCTTATGTGACAACCTGACAGCGCAGCTTGTCGCTTCCCGATCCCAAAACCATCCTTGTAAGTGACGACCCTACTCCCTCCTTTGCGACACCCGTCCCTTCCGGAATCCATGAAACCCCACTATTGACACCCAAGGTCACCAAAGTCCCGCACTCAACACATGCCAACACATGCCAACGCATGCCCTGCTCCGTCCCCTCCTAAGAGTCCCCTTCCGCTTCCCCGCCCAATCTCCTTCAGGCCCGCATGCAGGCATGAATGAATGAGCGAACTTGCAGCATGCTAACACTCAACCCACCGAACCCACCCACCCGCCCACCGACCTGCTGATCTCGGCCGTGGCCGCATCTTCCATCAGGTTGTGGATGGGCACGCAGCCCACCCCCCGCAGCCAGTTCTCCATGTAGGCCAGACCCACACTCAGGTTGTCCCGCAGGCCCTTCTCGGTGATGCCGCCCTCCGCCAGCAGACGACCGCCCCGCACGTCCAGCAGGTCGGCGGCCGTCACGTGCACGTCCTCGCGCCGCACGTGCAACTGGTTGGGCTCGGGCATGTGCCTGCGTGGGTGCGTGGGTGGGTGCGTGGGTGCATGGGTGTGTGCGGGGGTGTGTGCGGGGGTGTGTGCGTGTGCGTGGGTGGGTGTGTGCGTGGGTGGGTGTGTGGGTGGGTGTGTGGGTGGGTGGGTGTGTGGGTGATGGTGAGGTGAGGACAGGATGCCCAGCTGCCCAGTGCCCAGCTGCCCACTGCGCTCACTTGTTGAACACCTCGAGAGCGATCTTGACCAGGGCGGGGTGGGCCACCCAGGTGCCGTCGTGGCCGGCAGTCACCTCGCGCTCCTTATCGGCCCGGACCTGGGGTTCGGATGTCCAAGCGTGCAAGGGCACACGGGTGCGGGTGGGTGTTGATGCGAGTACTAACGAGGGTAATACACAACGCCGATGAGAGACGCTTCTGCCGCGAGCACAAGTCGGGCAGGTTCCCTTCGCAAATCGCACTGCAAATCATTTCTACGTTACCAGCCCGGCATTTCCACTGGTCGTAAGGTTCCGAGCCGATCCGCGAGCCCTCGGCCCCCGTCCCCTGCCGCGCACCTTGGCCAGAGCGGCGGCGTTGGCCGCTGGGTCGTCCTTGATGGGAATCTGGGCCGCCATACCGCCCATGGCGTGCACGCCGCTGCGGTTTGCGGTGCCGGTCAGGGCCAAGGAGTTGAGGCGCGTTGAGGTTTGGAGTACCTTGGGAGGTCGGTCGCACACATCCGCGCATGCACCCGCGCACGCGTCTGTAGGGCTGAAACCCAGACCTACCTCGCGGCCCAGCAGTTCACCACAAGTAATAGACACGGACATACAAACGCCAGGCCGCAGGGAGTCAACTCCGGTGGTGCACACGACGACAACGCAGCCCCCATCTCAGACCCCGTCTCGCAGCTCCAAGTCCCTTCACCGGACCCAGCCCCGTTCCGCCGCCCTCCCTTCCCAGTTCCCACCACTAATTGCCCCTACCCAGTACCCACCGCTTGTGACACGTCCGGATGAGCAACCGCACGTAGGCGTCCATAAAGGGCGAGGTCATCGTCACCGCCGACCGGTCCGGCAGCACGTACTGCTTGTGGTTCCGGAGCTTCTTGATGAACGAAAAAATGTAATCCCACCGGCCGCAGTTCAGCCCTGCGAGGCAGCCCGGCGCCAATACGTCCTTGACGTCCCTTGCTTGCAAAGATACACACGTGATGCAAAGCCCTCGGCATGCGCCGTTCGGATTCTTCGGAACGAGAGGGACGACTGGGCCATGGGAGTACCATGTCAGATATCCGGAACTCCGCATCGATCCCCGTGTCAAGCCAGAAGCCACCGCAAAGCCCAGACCCTGCAATCACGGCTTCCCAGGATACCCCCGTCTCTCTCTACACGCCAGTGACAGCATTTATCAACCAAACTGAGAAATCTATGGAGGACGGCACGGCGGCCGGCCCAGCATGTTCGGTAGACAGGATCTCAACACGCGGGGGTTGAAAACCGAGATCTCCCTCAGCCGCCGAGTGGGGTTGAAAACCGAGATCTCCCTCAGCCGCCGAGTGGGGCTGAAAACCGAGATCTCCCTCACCCGCCGAGTGGTCTCGGAGCTCAAACAGGATCTCCTCCATCTCAAAGGCCGCCATGAGCGTCTCTATGAGGACGGTGGCCCGGATGGTCCCGCGGGGCAGTCGGATCATGTCCTGGGCCGTGTTGAACACATCGTTCCACAGCCTGAAGGGGCAGCAGCAGCAGACAGGGCAGGGCAGGGCAGGGCAGGGCAGGGCCGCAGGGAAATGGGGTCAAGAGGGTGCTCTCAGAGACATGTGTGCGCGCGGGAACTGGAGACCCCGGAAGGCGAAGGATGTGAGAGACCGCAGCAGCCCCCTCCGCGTTGTCCCCACCGGCACGGCACGACATCCCCCTCCCTCCCTCCCTCCCTCCCTCCCTCCTCCCTCCCTCCCTCCCTCCCTCCCTCCTCCCTCCCTCCCTCCTCCCTCCCTCCCTCCCTCCCTCCCTCCCTCCCTCCCTCCTCCCTCCCTCCTCCCTCCCTCCCTCCCTCCCTCCCTCCTCCCTCCCTCCCTCCTCCCTCCCTCCCTCCCTCCCTCCCTCCCTCCCTCCCTCCCTCCCTCCCCCCTCCCTCCCTCCCTCCCCCGACCTCCCCCTCCCTCCCTCCTCCCCCGACCTCCCCCTCCCTCCCTCCCTCCCCCGACCTCCCCCTCCCTCCCTCCCTCCCCCCCCCCCCCCCCCCCCCTCCCTCCCTCCCTCCCCCGACCTCCCCCTCCCTCCCTCCCTCCCCCGACCTCCCCCTCCCTCCCTCCCCCCCCCCCCCCCCCCTCCCTCCCTCCCCCCCTCCCTCCCCCTCCCTCCCTCCCTCCCTCCCTCCCTCCCTCCCCCGACCTCCCCCTCCCTCCCTGCCTCCCCCGACCTCCCCCTCCCTCCCTCCCTCCCCCGACCTCCCCCTCCCTCCCTGCCTCCCCCGACCTCCCCCTCCCTCCCCTCCCTCCCTCCCTCCCCCTCCCTCCCTCCCCCGACCTCCCCCTCCCTCCCTCCCCCCCCCCCCCCCCCCCCCCCCCCCCCCCCCCCCCCCCCCCCCCCCCCCCCCCCCCCCCCCCCCCCCCCCCCCCCCCCCCCGACCTCCCCCGGCCTCGCCCCACCCACCTGGCCTCCAGGTGGCTCTCCATCTTGGGCAGGTAAAAATAGGGCCCCTCGCCGACCGCCAGTGTGGCCCGGGCGTTGTGGAAGAAGAACAGCGCGAAGTCAAACAGCGAGGCGGAGCAGGGCTCCCCGTCCACAAGGAAGTGCGACTCCACCAGGTGCCAGCCGCGGGGCCTGAGGGGTGGGACGTGGCAGGCAGGGAGGGTACAAAAAATTGCGAGGGAAGGAGATACAGCGAATATATATATGTAGGCTCGAGTGGGGAAAGGATAGAAGTAGTGGAAGTGGAAAAGGTAGTAGGGCACGGAACCTTCACTGAAGCGCGGTTTTCTATGTTCATAGGCTTTTCCGTACCACGTACCGGACGAGCAAGGTGGCGATCTTGCCATCCCCGCGCAGCGTGTACGGCTTGCCGTTCGGCGCCGTGTACGAGATTGTACGACGGATGGCGTCCCGAAGGTTGATGTGACCGTCGAGGTTGTTGAACCACGTGGGCGCGTGTGAGTCTGCATTGTACGACAGTACGGGCAGGAATAACGCGATGCGTGGCCAGGGTTGACGTGAGGCATGTCCATGCGGGTATCGAAGGTTGCAGAGGACGGGGGAAAGCACCTCAGTCCGCAACCGCCCGTGCATCCTGACAATGCTGGGTCGCCGTCCACAGCTCCCCCAACACCCCATCGCAGCAACATGCCTTTGGGGTCCGCTGTAACGTTCATTCATTCATTCATGCCGCGCCGGCGAAGACAGGAAGCAGCTCCCAACATCCCACACCCCGATATTCCCAGGGCACCCACAAGGTATACATCGAGAGGCCGGGGCGTAGTGATAAAACGCTTTGTTAACCGCCCCGCCCTATGCGCCCCCGCTTGCCGGTTGCCGCCTCTGCCTCACCCTCGAAATCGGCCATGAACTGGGTGGCTCCCGAGTTGAGCGCGTTGATGACCATCTTGCGATCCACGGGCCCGGTGATCTCAACGCGTCGGTCCACCAGCCCCGGCGCAGGCGGGGCGCAGCGCCAGGCCGGGGAGGCGCGCACTGCGGCTGTCTCCGGCAGGAAGTCAGGCAGCCTGCGCAGGTCACAATGGAGCGCGCGAAATGGAATTAGTTACGAAGCAAAACAGTTACGAAGCAAAACAAAGCAGATAGAAGAATTGGACAACTATGGTAATATGAAGGAGCAATTGTAATTGAGAATGATTGGCGTTCTTGTGGCGTCGAGCAAATCGTTGTGTAGTGACACGTCGGAAACAACCTACAACGACCCAATCAGCAGCCGGGCGTCTTCTACTGGGTGCGTGCCCGAGGAGCTAACAAATTAGCGCTAATGAAATTATCACGTCGCAACAGTGTAGTGGTGGCAGTGTTGTTTCGATGACAGCTCCGTGAAAAGTCCGCGGTCGGTGGAAGCTCACCTGCCCGCGTCCAGCTCCTTCTGGCGCTCATCGCGACGCTTCAGAAGCGCCTTGCGGCGTGGATTGTAAACCCGATGCAGCGTGGCTACGAAAAGCTGAGCTTCGGGAGTAAGGATGTCCGCGTGCTCAGGTGCGACAGGAGCCAAAATGGAAACACCGGGAACTGTGGAGACGGCCATTGTATCCCTTGTATTTAAAACCTCGCGTACTAATGCGGCACTTAACCTTGTTCCGCGTTGGCTATTAATGCTAGCGGGGCTCCACGGCGTACAACCGTTTTTACGGACCCTGGAATTGGTTTGCGAAGCGCTATAAGCCGAGCCCAACATTCCATCAGCAGGTTAAATTGCCTTAATTATTTCAGTGCAATTGTGAACGACAATGCGGTTGTCGTGCACGCTTAAATTGCAATCATTCGTACAGCGGTTGCTGATGCTGACTCGCGGAGCAACCTTGTCATTCGTCGTCAAGTCGTTTTCACCTATTACGCCCCCTGACGGCCGTTTGATTTCGACAGATATTGCTCTCACCACCTGCGCATAGTTATTACATAACGCTGCATGGCAAGGGACTTCGCAAGCCAAACATCAATCGCCGTCGCCCATTGTGATGTTGCTTAATATACGATACGTCAAAAAGCATTATGTATTTATTTGCCTGCCATTTATCGCCACTTTCTGCAATGATCTTTTTTGTGCGAGTCGCCAGCTTACGTACTTTTGCAGTTGGCCAACTTTATGCCGCTTCGGGATTTTCGGCGTTTCGCATATTAAGCAGCGTATAAGACGTCTCTCTGTGAAGTATTGCATGGCAACGGCATTTGACGGGCTGAAGGGTTGGCCGACCGCAACCGAGTAGGTGTGTGGGCCCAGGGCGGTCGTTCCGTTGGGATAACCTTCCAAGCTCCCTCGCCGGAACGACATCGGGCGCAAGAGGGAAGAAGAGAGAACCATCAGGCAAAGAGTCATAATGGATGCAGTGCGGGAAGACCCATCACAATCGTGTACGGTCCCTGCAGGTCCCTGGGGGCCGGCCGTGCGCACACTGGCGTCCTGGTTCCCCTGGGTCAATCCGGATATTCGGTTGGCCGCAGGGCCGCTAACACCGCTTGCCCTAAAAGTGGGACCGGCAGCAGAGCGAGGCTGAGCGAGGGCCCTGGATCACCCTGCTGAATTCCGCATGGGGTGAAGGGGGTGGTTGGGTGCTAACTACCCTCCGCCAAGACAAACCGCAGGGCGCTGTGCAGCATGCAGTGACGTACGGTTAAGGAGGCGAAAATAGCGTGGATGGTGTGCGACGAGATTTTTATGCCTGCATGGCATGGGCACATGTACGGCCGTTGGACTCGATGACGCAGGATGACGCGAACTGTGAGTGTAGAAATCTTTGTGGGCTCGCTACTGTTATTGTTGCCAACTAAAACGTGGTTCAATGTATACTCAGGCTCTGCAAACGAACAGAAACGAACAACGGCCTGGCATGGCTGGTGGCGGTGAGGGGATCTCAGTCATCTCTCTAACCGGCAGCGCACTGACAGCTCGGCTCTGCATGTCACGCCCAGGGGGCGCACTCCCTCCGTGCCACACCACCAGCCTGCGGGCAGCATGTCGCCCCTGTGTGGTCACCAGCTAGCTGATCATCTGTGTGTACGTTTAGTCAGAGGAAGGCAGCCGTGCGCGCGTGTGTCTTAAGGATGTGCCCAATGACAGTTTGCCAGGGACGCAATGTAGCGGTTATGCAAGGTACACGACCGTCCCTGCGAAAGCTTCTGAGCCGACTGGCATCCGGGACACGGGCACCTCGCCCTCATCCGCCGTGACACGCACAGGGCAGGTGGCCTGTCGTTCTCCGCTCCACACATACTCGCACACACTTTACTGGTCAACTCCTCAATTTACACCTCGAATGATAAAACCTGGCGGCGCTCCTCGCATCAAACCTAGTCCATCTCGCGTCCCGACCCAGTTTACCAGTTTCCAATCACCGTACATATACCCTTGCTCTCCTTAGGGTTCATTCACCCTCGTGCTGTCCCCAACCCTGGCCCCGCGGTGCGTTGGCCTCCCCTCGTCACTCCAGTGGGCAAATCTTGACCGCATGCGCACCAAACCCTCCAAACGGAACCTGATGCATACGAAGGATTCGTCACAAGCATCAACTTTTACTCCCGGGTTGTTCCGCGGCGTTCGCGGGACGGCTGTCGTCAGGATACTCCGTGTTGGTCTTGGAGAGATCCTCCACGTCTTTGAGGACCTCCTTGAACGCAGCGGGGTTGCGCTGCATGCATTGTCGCATCGCCTCGAACTGCGGGGGCAAACCAGCCCGTAGGTACACACCAAAGAACCGAGTGAGACCCAAGTCGGGGGAACATCCACTGTCATACCTCCTTACCAATGGAATGCAGTCCTTGTAGTCGCCCTCGCCTTTTTCCCCGCGAACGCCGCAGTCCATGAAGTTCTGACAGCAGGCGGGTGATCATAGTCAATATGCTACCAATGGATTCGAATGCATTTGTGCGAAATGTTAAGCAGATTAGCTCACGTTGAACTCCTGCTCACAGCCGCCCTCGCGAAACATCACGCATATGGGGCATTCCTTCTTATCCTCCGCGCCGGATTTGCCTTCTGATTCGGACATGCCGGCTGTATATCAGATGAATATATGCACCGTATCCGTTGAAGGTAGAGTCGACACCGGCCCCCCGTTACAATAATGGGGGAAGTATATTGTAGCTGCTAGATATTAATTTGCTTTACGGAAATTATAATGCAATGGTCCGTATCGACCCCGGAAGAAATCTTTAGGTTTAGTAAGGTACAGTAACACGTCGGTTTCTTTCACAATGCAAGTCGCTGCTGAAATAGAGTCCTAGCGCACCTTGAACCACAACCCAAGTTGCAAGCCGAACAGGGTGAAAGAAATGTGCTGTCGTGACGCGTCGTGAGTGGCTTGTGCGTCTATGAAGTTGTTGGTTGTCTGGTACCGTTGCAGAAACCTGAACGTGAAGTGGATAAGCGATTAGCCACACGCAATAAACCATTAGTAGTTTTGATTGAGCACTGCTGATGCTTATTTTCAGATAATTTTGGGAAATAGAGGGCAACAGATTACCGCAAAATGTGTTCGCGAGCGGTGTTTCCACAAAGAACAGCAGAAATTGTTATTCCACTTCTGCACAGCATCTGCACGCTGTATAGGCCACGTGAAAGTTCTTTAAAGGCATCGTCAGTTGGTGCTGCCGACCGCTCGTTGCTTGCTTGAAGCAAAGAGCGCAAGCCTGCTAAGGTTACTGTGAACTTGTCGACAAGTGTTTGCCTTACATGGAAGTAACCGTGCCTGATTCAGCGTTCGAATCTTTTGTCCTGTGCACGACAGAAGCTTACAACATTACGGTACTGTCTCCAGGGCTGACAGCCGCAAGCTTTTTACCCTTCCACCAAGGCAGTCTATTACATATTATGCTATCGTGATCTTTTTTAACAGCGTGACATGTGACGCATTTTTTGTCGGAATAGAACAATCAAGGTCATAAACTCTTCAGGGACCTGCACGTATGGTTATTATACATGAACGACTTCGTTGACTGAAGTAATACGCCATCTCAGGTTTAGGTTCTCGCAGTTGTTGCGGTCAGAGTCGAAAGGCCGAGCCGAGTGGCTGCAGCCTTCTGTGTGTGCCAAGCGACACCTGGTACATGTTTTAGCTCTTGGACTCTCGACAAATTCTGTCTGGATCGTGAATCCGACCTTATAGTCGGTTCTCGGAAGAATGGGCGGGCGTAGCTCCAAGGATGTGCAACCTGACCAGAACCAGCAATCCGGCGGAGATGCCCATGTCACAGTTGTGCAAAAGGGTGGCCTCAAGCCTTCTCATGGCGCGCTTCTGCTGGAGCCCCAGGGAGTACCGCACGTGGAGTCCCTCAGCAAGCTCAACAGGGGCATGAAGGTCTCCAGCTCAGTTAATTTCGCACAACTTAGCGAGGAGATCTCTCGGCCCTTGAACACGGCTCGTGCGGCGCTAAATAGCGTCCAGAGTCGCGTGGACCTTCTGCAGGTAGAGAAGCAACGCTCGCGTGTGACATCCCACACTAACCCCGAGGATAGCACTAGCCACCAACGGCTCAAGCGGAGACCCGAATAAACCCCCGAGCGCTCAGTCTGTTTTGCTTCAGTTCATTCGTCTTTGCGGTGTAGCTGCAACGCCCGATCGCCATGCCCCGGCACACAGGAATTTCATCTGCGGGAAATGGCTGCGGCGGCGCTCAAGCGCGAGAAGGCTCTTGACTGGTTGCCCGAGTACCACCCAGTGTCCGTCGTGCCGCCCTCGAGAGGCGCCATTGCTAACCTGGAGAGGGTCACCCGCGTCAGCCAAGCCGCCATCCTTACCGTAAGTGCGCTGTGGCGCATGTCTGTGTCCGAGACGCCGCTCTTGAGGCATGCCGTCGGCACATTTTCATATGCCACGAGGCCCCGGGGCGCGTTGAACATCATTGCATGCGGTCAAAGCATGGCCTTTGGTTTGGTTTGGGTTGTGGGCGATTCTGTGCTTTAGGCGACAGGATTTTCCTTAGTACGGTGCTTCAGCAACGTATGGGATCTGGGTTGCGATCTGGGTTGCGCGGTAACCCTGAATGTATAATATGCTCCGCAGCAAGGCAATCAGGGTCTCATGGGTGCTCACGTTCCCATCGGTGATGACTTCCCCGACACGGCCATGACGCCGTGAGCCAACTGAGTGGTGACGGCGGCCGCTCCCATCTTTCTCGTCGCTACCCCGCCATGGCCGCAGGACGTCCCCGTGGGCCGCAAGACCAAGATCGTGTGCACGCTGGGTCCTTCGTGTTGGTCGGAGGCGGGTCTGGGGCAGCTGCTGGACGCGGGCATGGACGTGGCCAGGTTCAACTTCAGCCACGGCACCCACGAGGCGCACCAGGAGGTGCTGGACAGGCTGCGAAAGGTGGGTGGGCAGGGACGGGGAGACGGGGGAGGGCGGCGGGCACGGGCTGATTTACAACGGAGCAGAATCGTAGCTGGGCGGCATGTGTCAGGGGTTAGGACCACAGGTTTGTTTGTTCGCACAATGGCGGGGACCTCGGCGCCCCTATTACTCGTGTGGAGCTGTGAGTGCCGGTACCCTTGGCGGTAGACCATGGAACGCAGCCGGTCAGGGACGCTGTGAGCAAGCTTGCGGATCATGAATGATGCGCGCAGGGTGAAGGCTCAGCGGCTCCGGTGCTGTTGCCGCTGCTGAGCCACAGATGATAGATAGATCGAGCAATTCTTCAGGCGCTTGGTTGGGGGTTGGGCCATCTGGATGCCGTCCCAAGAGGCATGTCTCCGAGCACCGCTTTGTCGTTGGGAAAGCAAAGGGCCCAGACTCATCGGTGGCAAAGAAGGCCCTTGCATCACTCGCGTTGCTCGGAGCAAGTGCGCCGGGGCAGACACAAAGGCTGCACGCAATTCGGGTCTCCGACCCTGACCCTCCCTTGCCCACCCAGGTCGCTGCGAATCGGAAGAGCATGGTGGCCTACCTGCTGGACACCAAGGGCCCCGAGATCCGCACTGCCATGCTGCGTGACGGCAAGGACATCCAGCTGGTCGCGGGGCAGGAGCTGACGGTGGTGGCGGTGGGCGACGAGTACGTGCGTTGGGAGGGGTACAAGGAGGCTACCGGCGAGACCAAGATCGGCATCAGCTACGCCAAGCTGTGCCAGAGCATCAAGCCGGGTGGCATCATCCTATTGGCGGACGGCGCCATCAGCATCGAAGTGCTCTCCATCCTCAACGACACGGAGCTGCTGGGTCGGGTCATCAACTCGCACACGCTGGGCCAGCGCAAGAACTGCAACTTGCCGGGTGAGGAGCAGGAGGGGCACCGCGGGTGATGGATGTTGGGAGGCGCTTGGTTTGGCGATGTCTGATTGGGAATGCTCCGACCCTCGATGTGGCTCTTCCTCTGGTTGTCCACTTGTCCTCCTCATTCTTCTCACTCGGTGATTCCCGATCGCGGCCGCGCCCCAGGTGTCCACGTGGATTTGCCGGTGCTCAGCCCAAAGGACATCGATGACGTGCAGACCTTCTGCGTGCGGAACAAGATGGACTTTGTGGCCGCGTCCTTCGTGCAGGCGAGCAAGCGTGTCAGATTGGCAGCCTTAGCACCGCGACCCATATGCGCCCGACTGAGGCCGGGCTTGGGCCCGATGTGACTGCAACTAGATGGCCGGTGGTGCTATGTCGCGCGATAAAAATTTTAACTTTTAGACCGCGGTGCTCCGAAGTCCGCATGCGTGGCCGACTCGCGGGGCCCCGGACCCCACCCCCGCATCGCTGACCCACGGGTCTGTTCCATTTGTCGTCCTCTTTCGCGGACCACACCGCAGAGCGCCGACGATGTGCGCCTGATCCGGCGGGTGTTGGACGAGGCGGGTGGCTACTTCGTCAAGATCATCGCCAAGATTGAGAACGAGGCGGGGCTGCGGAACATCGATGAGATCCTGGCGGAGACGGACGGAGTCATGGTGGCGCGTGGTGATCTGGCCATGGAGGTGGGCCGGCTGGCGGATGGGAGCGGCCCGGGTCGGACCACGGGGCAACGACTGGATTCGCAAACCCTTCCGAGGGGCTTGGCCAGGAGCCAGGGCCGGAGCATGGGGGGTGATACATGGCAGAGCACGGCAGGAACCTACATCCGGGTTTGCAGTTCCATTCGCAAAACGCCTTGAAATGGTTTGAACGTGTGATGTCGCGCCCGGCGCCCGGTCATACCCCGTATAACCGGGTGGGTGTCCCTGCTCCTGCCCCTGGTCCCACTCTTGCCGTATGGTCGGTCCTACTCCCCAACCAGGTGCCCGCGGAGAAGATCGCGCTGGCCCAGAAGATGATTATCGCCAAAGCAAACGTGCTGGGCAAGGTGGTGATCACCGCCACGCAGATGCTCGAATCCATGACGGCCGCGCCGCTGCCCACCCGCGCCGAGATGACGGACGTGGCCAACGCCGTGTTTGACGGAACGGACGCGGTCATGCTGTCCGGCGAGACCGCCAACGGCAAGTTCCCCTTCGACGCGGTGCGGACGATGGCCCACATCCTGGAGTACGCGGAGCTGGGCGTGGACTACTCGTTCCACCACGACTGGGTTCGGAGATACAACTCGGGGCTGGTGGGTCACGAGGGGATCCCTCCACAGGCGGTGGATCAGGAGGACCAGTGCCCTCGCCTGTGGGAGCAACAGTGATGAGGGGCTGCAATGTTGGGCTGATGGGTCGAAAAGGGAACGAGCCCAGCTGGACCCAAATGGAGAGCAGAGAAAGTTTGATCCCATTGGAGAGGTCCCTGTATCCTATAAGGGAGAAGACGGGGTTCCGAGTCAATTTGGGCTGAGAACTGGGTCGCAGCTGACGTACTCTGCCCTGTGCTCTTAGTGCCGCCTGCCCCCGAGTAAAACATATCGGTCGCGAACCTGATATGGGTCGCTTACGTTGCTGCGCGGCCCCGGCTTCATCCACCCCAAGCGCCCGATGCCCCTGCCGGCCTCCGGTCCTGACCCTGACCAGCACGTGCGATGCACCGGGGTCCCACTCGCTCTCAACCCGTCCTCTATCGAACCACTGCAGGGTACCCAGCCCGCCCTACGCCTCGGCCCCTCACCCTTACTGAGCCCGGTGCACCACTAAAAAAACCCACTTCGGCTGCTCACGTGCCCGAACGCAGGCGCCCGTGAGCCCCCTGGAGGCGACCCTCGCGGGTGTGGCCAAGTCCGCCATCACCTTCTCCATGGACGCCAACGGCGACGGAGTCATGGACGCGTCGGAGGGTGGGTTTTTCGCATAGCAGGGCTTCCGGGGTTCCTTTGCGTGCATCGCATTGCAGGGTTGCACTTAATTCATCCATCTACTAAACCCTAACCCTTTCCGCAGGCTGCGTGGCGGTGGTGTTCACGCGCAGCGGCCTTGCCGCCCAGCTCATCTCCAAGTACCGGCCGCCCTGCCCCGTCATCACCCTGTCCGACCACGACTGGGTGCTGCGGCAGGCCTCCCTCACCTACGGCCTCTACCCACTGCATGTGGATGTGTCGGGACCTGGCGGCGTGCGCGCAGCCATCAAGGCCGCCATCGAGTACGGCAGGTACGACTGGTGTTGCGTACGACGCACAGCGTCAATGGGTCAGGCGAGGGCGGCGACACGCCTTGGGGTAGTGGTGGGCGGCTGGGTTGGATAAGGATGTGTGGCAGTAACCCTGCTTGCCTCGCTGAGGGGATTCGCGTGTTCAAGCCTGGCGAGTTGGTGGGTTCACGGAAGGTTCTTCAGGCCGGCGGCTTTCATTGGTTAACGCCTAGATAATCTTTCGTTCGCGGGGCCCGCGCCTAGCCTTATGCGTTATGCCCTCTTCCCCTGCTCTTCTTCCCCTGTGGCAGGAAGCGGCAGGTGGTGTACGACGGCAAGAACATCCTGCTGGTGACCGGCAGCGGCCAGCCCTGGGCGGACAACGTCGCGGAGATCGCCGTGGACCAGATTGGCTCGGGAGGTGCGCGGGGGTAGCTGCGGAGACTAGGTCGCGAAGTACGGCTGGTGTACGATATGGCGTATGACTGGCTTGAACGGGATGTCTCCCGTGTGCCGCACCCTGGTCATAGGGGTTTGAGTGGATGTGCCCTGGGTGGATGTGTCTGTGTCTGTATCAGACGCGCGGTAGCAGCGCGGCGACTGAAGCGCGGCCCTTGCCCGCACCTACATTTCCCTCCCCACCTCGTGGACTTCCGCGACGTCTTCCGTATCGCGCTGCACCCCACGTCCCCGCAGCCACGAAGCTGACCCGGGCCGTGAGCTCCAGCCTGGCGAACACCTCCGCCACCATCGAGTACAAGTCCCCCTTCGTGGGCAACTCCATTGCTTGCGTGCAGGTGTGCTGGGGTCGGGTGTGTGTAGAGGAGGTTTAGGAATCTGGCCAGCCCGGATTGGGACGAGGGGAAGGGATCTACCCCGCGGTCGGTGGGGTGCAAATACTTGGTCTAGTCCAGGGTGAACCCGTGCGCGCCTGTGCCACCTCTCCATCCTTCCTTTCGCACACCCCCGCTGCGCTGCTCCCCCTACATTCCTTTTGCTCAAGCTTTCCGGTTCACAATTCTCTACCTTTCCCGTATTATCATCTGGCATTATCTTTTCCTGACACCCCGCCCGGTCGGCGCGCTATCACTCAATGCCGCGCAGCCAATCCTTCCTACCAATCCTCGGTTGTCCCCCTCCCTTTGCGCCCTTCCCGTCCCTTCCCTCGCCGCTCCCTTGCGCCCCAGACGCTGCACATCACCCCGCAGCTCATCATCGACCGCGTCTTCAACTTCCGCAGCACCAAGATCATCGCCACCCTGGGTCCCTCCAGCTGGTCCACCGCCAAGCTGGACGCCATGCTGGACCTGGGGGTCAGCATCGTTAGGTTCTTCTTCCACGAGGAGCCGCTGGTGGGAACGGGGCCGGGGCAGGGGTCCAGAGGAGCGGGGCACCGAGCGGATCAGCATGCGGTACGGCATGTGGTGCGCGTACGGTACGGCGCGGCAGGTAGTACATCGCGGAGTCCTGGCTGCCTGGCACGCTGCTGGCGCGTATGGCCAACACCGGGGTTGGACGAGAGGTGCCGGCGGCTGACCGACGTACACCTATTCCCCGATGTATCTTGTTGCGTTTGCCCTACTTGCGAACTACCGCTGTCCAGTTAGCCCCACCGTCTGCGCCCCTCCGCTGCCTCCCCCTATTGTGACCCATGGTGCAGGCCTTCTACCAAGGTCTGCTGGAGCGTGTGCGGGAGCAGCTGAAGCGCCGTGCCGACCCGGCCCTGGGAGCCGTGTACACGACCATGCCAGGCCTTATGGCCACCATCAAGGTAACGTATGCCACGGGTTCGTCCTCTGGGCTCGTTGTTCGCTAAACCCTAAACCCCAAACCCATGGTTCACACCCCTCGCAGCCGGCAACCGCCATTTTGCCTGCGTTCCCGGGATCGTCTTCGTGGTTTCTTTTCGAGTTGTGGATCATGCAGTTACTGAGACCTTGGATTCATTTTCCTTATCCTCGTACCGCCTTGGTTTCATTTTCCTTGTCCTCCTACCGCCGCCCCGCAGGGCCCCGAGGTTCGCACCACCCAGCTCCGCAGCCACGCCCCCCTGGAGCTGTCCGCGGGTCAGACGGTGACGTTGGTGCCCACCGACGACTGGGCCTTTAAGGGCTACTCGGCGGAGGGGGGCCACGTGGTGGGAATCCACTTCCCTGCGCTCACCAGGAAGCTGCGCGTCGGTGAGGCCGGGGTGCTGGTGTGGGGATTTGGCTATGGGGGTTCAAACGGGGCTGGTGGCGGTGGATAGGGTTTTCGGGATGGGCATGGGTTGGAATGGCTTGGGGATGGTCGCAGGGGCGCATCATCGGGGTCCTCGGTGTTGGCCCTGAAGCTGTCGACCGATTCCAACGTTCCACGAAGCACCACAGGTGGCGGCGGCGGAGTGTCACGAACCCCACCCCTCCGTCTCCTTTGCGCATGCCTAAATCCCCACCGCGCACCTCCGCGTCGCCCCCCAACTACCTACATCCTCGTCTCTCCCTCCCCGCCTCAGGCGATGTGGTGGTGCTGTCTGAGGGCGCTGTGACCATCAAGCTGACGGAGGTGCAGTCCCCCAGGGGCGCCAGCAGCGCCAGCAGCAGCACCTTCTCCAGCAGCGGCGCGCTGGCCTCCAGCGGCACCAGCGCCTCCCTGGACTCGGACGGGCCGGCCGACCAGTTGGAGTTCCCGTACGGCAAGGTGGTGGCGACGGTCATGGTTGGCGGCACCCTGGGCGAGGACCGCGTGGTCGACATCGTGGGAGGCAGCCTGCTGCAGGTGCGTGTGTGTGGGGGGGAGGAAGGGTGGGATGGATTACAGGGGGGGAGGGTGTTGGCGAGTTATATGACAATTTGCGCTGGGTGATGGAGGGGGTTTTGGATGCCTGCCTGTGTGTGCTGACAATGCGCGCGCTGACGTTTGCATGGTTCTATTGGTAAGAACAACGTGCGGCCTCACTTTGTTGGCAAATGTGACTCACCTGCCACACACATCGGGAGGTGAGGCGGGGACATGACAGACGCCAGCTGAAGGCCCCAGTGACGCGACCAAGCGCTGCACCGCGCGCAAACTCTGCAGCGGCGAAACCCACCTCAAGCGGACCCCCAATGCCCCAAATCCCCCCTTGACGTCTGCAGGAGGAGTACCTTGATGAGCGCGATCGCGAGGCGCTGGTCTTCTGCTGCAAGTAGGCGGTCAGCCGGTCACAGGCAGGGGTGCCACAAACAAACAGGCACTTGGGGGACACAACTAGGCAATGTGAATATGGGGGGACCAGGAGTCTCCAGGGGTCTTCCACTAGGGAGGTGACATGGGAGGTGTGCTGTACGGTGAATGCTGCGCAGCGTCTGCACCCCCCTTCGCTCCACGTGCTCGCCTGTCGGCTCTGCCGGTGTTGCGGATATGCCCGTTCCGGCGGTAGTAGGGCATCTGCAGGTCTCGGGGTGTCCTGGTCTGACCGTGGGTCAACATTCTTCCCTGGGACGGCCTCCATGCCAGCCTGGGGCCTGCACATCAACGCTGGAAATCGTGAGGTCCTAGGGGTCCTGAGGACAATCTCTCGCTGCCGCAGGAACGGGGTGGACTTCGTCAGCGTGCCCCACGTCCGCAACCGGGATGACGTGCTGGCGGTGCGGGAGGTGCTGGACAAGAACGGGGGGGCCCGAATCAAGGTGTGTGTGTGTATATGTGTATATGTGTGTGGAGGGGGCCGGGGGGTGGGGACCCTGTTGCGGCTGATTATCAGGGTTCCTAGGCGATGTGCAGCAGCGGCCCACCGGGGGGCTACTCCGCTAAGGCACAGGTCCGTTGGTGCGACGCCGAGCCGCGCCGGTCCGCTCCGGCCGCAGGCCTGCGCACAGACCTTCACACCTACCACGATCATCTCGGGCACCGTCTCGGGCCACGCTGCCATCCACACGTGCACCCCCATACCCACGTGGCTTTCAGGGTTTTTTTCTTTTTCCAATTGAACCCACGTGGCCCTACCTGGGCGCCGGTCCGCCCCCCCTTGGGGCACAGATCGTGTCCCACATCAACAACGTGAGCGCCATCCGCAAGTACGATGAGGTGCTCGAGTACTCGGACGCGGTGCTGGTGTCAAGGGCCAACCTGGGCATGCGCATCCCAGCTGCCAAGGTGGGGTATGTGTGGGGGTTGGGGAGGGGGAGGCGCACGCACGTGGTGCAGAGGGAAAGTGCGGGCTGTTAACACATCGGCGGTGGTGGGGCAGGGCGCGGATGAATGCTGTGGGTCTGCCTGGCAACCAGAGGTATGATCCGCGGAATGAGTTGACCGTAGGTATGTGTATGATAAAGAAACGCACTCCTGCCTTCCACACTGCTTCCCTGGCGATCAGCGGGCGACGCTATCAAGGTATCGCCAATCCGTGTGTAGTTCTCCGCCTGCCCTACGCCACCCACCGTCCCTCACGTGTTACCTCGTTAGCACGGTGTTCCCACTGAGAATGTTTCGAATGTGTCGTTGCCATCCCTGATGCGTGCCCTCGCGCCAGGTGGCGCTGGCCCAGAAGTGGATGATCGCCAAGGCCAACCTGAAGGGCCGGCCCATCATCGTGTCGGCGCAGATGATGTACAGCATGATAAACAGGTGAGCGAAGCACGGGTTTGGGGCTCGGCTGGGCCAGATCCCCGTCTCCGATCCAACCAACAACACTGGTCCATCACTTGACCTTGATGTGATCCTTCCCGAGTGACCACGCGCCTGCCATCAGCGCGCTTGAAATATTGGAACCGCTCTTCGGGATACGGCTTCCGGAGCTCATCTGTTCTTGTGCTCAACCCGGCCCGCCCCGCATGACCCCTCCCGCCGGCCCCACGCAGCCCCCGACCCACTCGTGCGGAGATCACGGACGTGGCCAACGCCCTGTACGACGGCGCCGACGCGATCTTCCTGCGGGAGGAGACGGCGATTGGCTCATTCGTGGAGCGCACGGTGAGGCGGTTGGCGGTCGGTGGTTGAGACGGAGTTGGAGCGAACACCGGAGGGTAGCTCCGAACTCGTCATTGCACGCCCTCCCAAGTTCTCTTGCGGTTGTCCTGACGTGTCCTGCTTCTGCTACGGGCTGCTTCTGCTGCTGCTGCTGCTGCTGCCACGGGCTACTGCTGCTGCACCAACAGGTCGCCATCGCGGCGGACATCCTCAAGGACGCGGGTGTGGGTGTGGACGCCTACGCGCAGCTCAACTACCTGAGGAACTACACACCCAAGCCCATGTCCACCTTGGAGGTGAGGGCGGTTGCGGGGAGTCATCACCCAGGCCATAACTGCTAAGAATCTGGGCCCAGTCTACCACCTCCCACTCCCTGGGCTTGGTCGGCCGGGTTCCTTTTCTGACCACCTTCCACTCGGTTTGTATATGTGCCCCGTGGTCAACATCGCCGTCGCCATCATCGCTGCAACTGACTGACTCTCGTCTCCTACCCGACCCGCCCCTGCCCTGCCCCCGGCAGTGCCTGTGCTCCTCGGCCGTCAAGGCGGCCATCGACATGCAGGCGGCGCTGGTGGCGGTCATCACGGACACCAGCGCCCCCGTGCGGGCGGTGTCCAAGTACCGGCCGCCGCAGGTAGGAGGGGGCGAGGGGGGAAATCGAAAAAAGAAAGAAATCCGAAACGAACCAAAAAGAAAGAAATCCGAAACGAACCGAAGGGGGAAGCGGAACGGGGGAGGGTAGCACGAGAGGGGTGTGAGGGAGGGGGAAGGGAAGGGGAAATTCAGGCAAAGGCAGGGACCGGTGATGGGAATGACCATGCACAACCACCCAGGACTCTCAACCCTAGGCTGTTGATCTGATACTATCACAGACAGATTCCTTTTTAAGTGAACATAACAGATGTGCGTTCATCCTTGGTGAAAACGGATACTCCTCTTGATATGCCGCACCCCTTCCCCGCCCCACGCCCCGCTCCCCGCCCCATCTCCACTCCCACCGCGCACCGTGCCGCATACAGGCGATCGTGGTCGTGACCACGCGGTCGCACGTGGCCAAGCAGTGCAACCTGCTGTACGGCTGCGTGCCGCTGCTGCTGCGGGGCGGCAAGATGAGCAAGGACGAGAACGCTGTCATCCAGCAGGTGACCCTTCGATGCGGGGACTGCTCGGGGACTGCTCGGCTGCGGGGCACGGCGAGGCAGGGCCCAGCTGCCCGCACTGTTCCCCATCACCAACAACCGGTCCTGCCGGTTCGCTGCTCCCGCCCCGTGTCCCGTCCCGTCCCCCACATGCCCTGTCCAGGTGATCGCCTTCGCGCGCACCCAGAAGCTGGCGGCCTTCAAGGACGGCGACAAGCAGGGCGACCAGCTGATCGTGGTGCAGGGCCCCTCCAACCGCATGTTCGCCACGGAGGAGGACCTGGCGGAGATGCAGTTCGTGACGCACGTCATCGGGCAGGAGTCGGCGGCGGTGAGCAGGGGAGAGGGCAGCGGACCGGAGGTGGGCAGGGGGGGGGGATGGACCGGAGGTGGTCTGGGGGGGGAGTCGGCCGGGTGGGGCTGGGTGGACCGGAGGTGGGCCGGGGAAGATGCGGGACACTGGCTGACACGGGGAGCGGGGTGAGCACACAGGTTGTGCCGCACTTCCGCCAACTCGCCTTTGTCGACACGACCGCACCCACCCACCCAACCCCGGGTGTGCCCGGATTCTTTTCTGGGTTTGGCTTTTTCCTTACCTTACACCCAGTTTGCGCACACACAGGTGCTGCCGCCCTGCGCCTACACGGGCGCGGACACCATCTCCTACCGCTCCACCAAGGTGGGTCTGGACCTCATCTGCGGCCCCACCGACACGCGCACCCGCAAGACCAAGGTGGTGTGCACCCTGGGGCCGGCCTGCTGGAGCACGGAGGGGCTGCAGATGCTGGTGGACACGGGGCTCAACGTGGCCAGGTGCGGGCGGGGGGCGAGGAGGCGGGGCGAGGGGGGGGGCGAGGAGGCGGGCGAGGAGGCGGGCGAGGAGGCGGGGCGAGGAGGCGGGGCGAGGAGGGGGGGCGAGGAGGCGGGGCGAGGAGGCGGGGCGAGGAGGCGAGGTGAGGCGAGGAGGCGGGAGGCGTGGCGGGGTGCGGGCTGGAGGCAACAGCGGAAGGCGAGCTGGGGACGGGCTGGCGGCCATCGATGCAGGATGTGTGTGAAACGGTAGGTAGGGTGCCGTACCCTCGCTGGCTCGTGAGCCATGAGGAGCTGGAAGGCTGCAAGGCGTCACGAGGCACGCTTCGTTGTGCGCATGTGCTGATCTGCGCGGTCCGCGGGCCTGCCTTCTCCAGGGATGCCCATCTCAGATCTCAGGCTTCTTTGCGTGCGCGCCCTGCCCGACCCGTGGGTCGCGACATGGGCCCGTCCGCGTGTCGTTTGTTCATCCCCTGTCCCTGTCCCTGTCCCTGCCCGTCCACATCCCTTCACCACCTAGTTCCCCCCCTGCAAAACTACATTACAGGTTCAACTTCAGCCACGGCACCCACGCGGCGCACCAGGAGGTGCTGGACAGGCTGCGCGCCGTACTGGACGAGCGGGGAGCCACCCACCGGGTCGCGCTGCTGCTGGACACCAAGGGCCCCGAGATCCGCACCGCCATGCTGCGGGGCGGCAAGGACATCCTGATCGAGGGCGGCCAGGTGGTGACGGTGGTGGCGGTGGGCGCCGAGTATGACAAGTGGGAGGGGTACAAGGACGAGGCGACGGGCGAGACGAAGATCGGCATCAGCTACGCGCAGCTGTGCCGCGACGTCCATCCGGGCGGCATGATCAAGATCGGCGATGGCCTGCTGTCGTTGGAGGTGCGTGGTGGTGGGGGGGGGTGTGCAACACCAGTTGGGGGCGAATATCTGCCCTCGGCGAGGCGCGGTGTGTGGCGATGCGATGCCAACACGCCGATGTGCGCAGCGACAAGGGGTAAGGCATTGGTCGGATGTCCTCAAGGCCGTTCATTTGAGCCTTGGCGCCTTTATTTCTGACCCGCCGGGGTACGCGGTGGTTACCGTATGTTAGCTTGTCCCAACCCTAGTCTCCCATCCTCCACATCGGGCACATCACATCGCGTGTCTTGTCTTGCACGATATATATGCCGATGCCGCCGTTGCCCGTCCACGTGTCAGGTGGAGGAGATCCTGTCGGACCGGGAGCTGCGG
This sequence comes from Eudorina sp. 2006-703-Eu-15, assembly GCA_003117195.1. Lineage (NCBI taxonomy): Eukaryota > Viridiplantae > Chlorophyta > Chlorophyceae > Chlamydomonadales > Volvocaceae > Eudorina > Eudorina sp. 2006-703-Eu-15. The sequence continues at coordinate 274,956 of BDSI01000119.1, forward strand.
GCCCGCGCGCTCAACTCCAAGATGCTGGGCCAGCGGAAGAACGTCAACCTGCCGGGTGGGTGAGGATGGAGGAGGAGCGGAGGGGGAGAGGCAGAGGCGCATTAGTCGAGGAGGAGGGAGGGGGAATTTGCAGGGGGGGGGTTCGTTCTGCAGGCTGGTTGGGTATCGTTGGTCGTGCGCCCGGCGAGTGCACGCAGCGTTAAGCCGTCCGTGTTGGGGTAGGGGCAGGGGTCCAGGTCGAGGCTGCGGATGGGCGGCGCTGCACGCGCACGAGTGCGGGGCGACCTGCGGCACCAGGGGGAGGGGGGGCGGTCGGCCAGCGGGGGCTGAGCGCGCGCGCCCGCCGGTGCTGCAGATGGTTAATTTAACGACATGCCATGCCAGACATCTCGTACCCGTAGCAACACACAGGGTGTTAACGTGTGGGCGGTGAGGCGGGACCTATGCTTGCGCCAGATATAACTAGAGCCTCACAACACGCCCGGGTCGGGGCGGTCTCGTCTCGGAACTGACCGACACCCCCACCTGCGCGCACCCTCACCCCCACCCCCACCCCAGGCGTCCACGTCGACCTGCCGGTGCTGGGCGAGAAGGACATCTACGACGTCCAGAACTTTGCGGCCAAGAACAAGATGGACTTTGTCGCGGCGTCCTTTGTGCAGAGCGCCGAGGACGTCAGGTGGGGTGGGACGTCAGGTGGGGGGACGGGACGTCCGTGTGGTGCTGCGGTGGGACGCGAAAGGGGGGGACGAACAGCGGGGTGGCATGCTGGAGCTGGTGTTTGGGGGGTGCGGAGGCCTGTCACTGTTGCACGAGCACGCATACTTGACACCAGCTACCGTAATGACACCCATCCATGCCCATCGGTATGCGGTCTCCCGTCTTTAGTTTTCACACTGCGCATGCTTATCCTGAACACGCACACCCACTCAGGTTCATTCGTCGCATCCTGGACGAGGCGGGCGGCCAGGGGGTGCGCATCATCTCAAAGATCGAATCGACCGCCGGCCTCGTCAACTATGACGACATCCTGCGCGAGAGCGACGGCATCATGGTGGCGCGTGGGGACCTGGCCATGGAGATCCCCTCGGAGAAGGTGCGGGGCGTGCGTGTGCTGCGAGACTCTTTTGAGTCGGAGGAGCAGCAAGCGGGGCTGCGGACTAAGTGATCTGAGGTCGCGGGGTCTTGCGGTCTTGAGGGATGATCGCCTCCCTCACGAATTGCCCCGCCTCACAGTTCCGGACAGCGCCGCCCTTTGCTCGCCATGGTGGTTAACAGTTTGTCGCGCACCTCGTGCACCCACGTGCTGTTACCCCGCCGCCCTGCCTGGCTAACCCGCAGGTGGCCCTGGCCCAGAAGATGATGATCACCAAGGCCAACATCGCGGGCAAGTTCATCATCACCGCCACGCAGATGCTCGAGTCCATGACGGCCTCGCCGCTGCCCACCCGCGCCGAGATGACGGACGTGGCCAACGCCGTGTTTGACGGAACGGACGCGGTCATGCTCAGCGGTGCGCAGCGGGGTGTCCGGAAGGGAGTCTTGCCTGGCGGCGTGCCGAACGGCCTGGGTGGCCGCCGCGCCGGGTGGTGCCCTGCTTGGGTGACACTTGCCGCGATGCCACCCTTCGCGAAGCTATCGTTCTGCAAACCGGATGTCTGGCTTCGCGCCATGGCGGGGGGGATTTGAATTTCAGGGCTGGGGAGGCGGCTGGGGTGGCTGACTCGGGACGTGTCGCACCGAAAGGCCTCCGGAGGAAACCCTGTCACACGCAAGGAGCTAAGGACATTTGTGCGGACTGGCTACTGGGTGTATCGTTCAGTCTTTTCGACCCATGGCGCCATGGGTCACCCACGCACCCACATTGTCCCACATTGTCCCATTGTCCCTCAAAATTGACACTCGTTCACCCTAGCGACCCTGCGAGATTTTGACCCTTGTGGAACAAGCAAGTTACGTAGGTTGGTGAAAATCACCTTTCACACCATTTCCTGCACGTTTATGTTTCCTAACCTCTCTTCCACGCTCTCCCGATGTTCCCCAACCCCAACCCGCCTGGCAGGAGAGACCGCCAACGGCTCCTTCCCTCAGCTGGCGCTGGCGACCATGGCCAACATCGTGGCCAATGCGGAGGTGGGCACCAACTACCCGCAGGTGAGTACCCGCAGTGTGGAGGGGTGTGGCCGGGTGGTTGGGTGTTCTCAAGGGAGGTGGGCCGCGGCTGCGCTGCGGGAGAGGGAAAGGGCGGGGAGACCCGGTCAGCCGCTGCTGACCCACGCCCGTGTCTCACCTACGTCGCATATCGCCTGGGCTGCTGCGAAACGACCAGGAATATATGCCTGGATGGTATAGCGTGGCTGTACTGATCGCCTTGTCACGGCTGCATTCCTGTGTGCGTTAAGCTGCACGTGGGTCCTCATCGTGAGTCCTCATCGTGATGCCGATGAGTTGCGATGGTGTGGTGGGCTGGTGTGGTGGGCTGGTGTGGTGAGCTGGTGTGGTGGGCTGGTGTGGTGGGCTGGTTGGCGGTCGTCCCACGCCGGCCCATTCTGAGGGGACGGCAAGGCTCATGGGTCATGGTCATGGTCTGAGCAAACACTACAGCATGCCGTACACTGCCGCCGTGTGTTACGGCTCGCACGCAGGTGTATGACTTCATCCGCGACTTCTCCGCTCGGCCTATGAGTACGGCAGAGGCCGTGCTGGGCTGCGCCGCTAAGAATGTGTTGGACGTGGACGCGGCGCTGATCCTGGTCATCAGCTCCACGGGTGGGTGGGTGGGTGGGGTGGGCGGGGGGGGGGGCCGGGGGGTGAGAGCGTGGGTGGATGGTGCTCCTCACGCAGGCAGCAGGCCCGGTAGGCCCTTGGCAGCTCGGATCTCCCGATTCATTGCGACTGGTTCGCATCTCTCGTTGATCTCTCACCTTCTTTGAAGCGTAGGCCATGCCGTTCTACATGGGGCACTGTGACCCTGTTACGGTGTACTCCCCTCGGCCCGACCCTCCTTGAACCTCCCTTATAGTCCCTTTCCTTGCCGTGCTTTCGCGATTCCTTTCTACTCCTTCCGCCCCCTCAATTCCACAGCCCGCTCCGCACCCTCAATCCCATATCCCCGCCAGGCGCCAGCGCCCGCCTGGTGTCCAAGTACCGGCCGAGGGTGCCGGTGCTGCTCATCACCGACTCTCTGGCTGCTGCCCGGTCCTGTGCGCCCTGGTTTGGAATCTACGTCAGCATCGTGGAGCAGCTGCCGGTATCGCGCTTCGATGTGAGCAGGAGGGAAAGGAAGGGGGAGAGGCGGCGACGTGCGGGACGCGGGAGGGTGATGGAGGTGTGGTGGAATGCGGTTGTAGAGTTCGGGCGGGCATATCTCTTCCACGCGGCTTCAGTTGCATAGGGTCACGACCCTGCCTCTGACAGTCACCCGAACCTTAACCTTCTTTCCCCCCTCGCGCCCGCCCTGCCCAACCGCTTCCTGCCTGTCCCCTCGCTGCCCGGACCGCAACGGATGTGGCCCGCCCGTGGTGCGGTGTTGCCGCCGCTCTGTGCCGCACCTCGTCGCGCGGCGCCACACGCATTCCCTCCCCTCTCAACCGGTGCCGCTGCGACTTCTTCTACAACGTAACCGCGGACGGAATCCCTTTCGGGGTGTTGTGCAGGTTGAGTTTGAGGTGAGTGGCGGCGGAGGTCCCTCCAGGGAAGGAGGGAGGGAGGCGAACGGGGAACGGGGGCGCCTTTCAGGGACGGGTGTTGCGGGAGGCCTGCTGGGCTCGGGGGCCAAGGCATCCAGTGCGCTTGTCGTTCCTGCATTGCTGACGCCGACACCCACACCCACATCCACTCGTCGGTTCTCGCGGCTCAGTTTTCTACTGGACCCACACCCAACAGCTGAATCTCCATATGAATGTAAAAGAGGGACATCACCCGCGCCACCGGGACCCCGCGCGGGAGCATGCATCTGTGGGTTCAAGTCCCTGCATGGCTGCATGCACCCTTGGGCTCCGCCGACTGCGCTGTCCTCCCCCTCCCACGGAACTTCGCTCTGGCAGCAGCGCAGTATGAATATGCCCCTCAATTTACTAAATCCCTCTGCCCCTCCCTGGCCCCCCGCCCAGGTGCTCCTGGAGGACACCATTATGTTCGCGATGGAGGAGGGGCTGTGTCCGCCCGGCAAGGAGGTGGTGGTGGTGCACGGCTGCATTCGCGCGGACGCCGAGGACGCACTGCCCATGGTGGCCATCCAGGTGCGGCACAGCGAGCGAGCGGGCGAGCGGGCGCGCGTGTGCGGATAAGAACAGTGAGCCGCCGCAGGGAGTGATGCGCCTAGAACCTGGAATCCCCGGGTTGGGTGTGGGTGATTGACGTTGTAGTGATGGGGTGGGGTTCGCAGGCCGCGTCGATATACGGCAACGTCCTGTGTGTCGACCTGTGCGATGTACGCTAGTGCGCCCGCCTGTCGACATGTCCACATGTACATGTGACGATTGGCATGTCGGAATAACCGTCAGCCGCCCAACACGCTACGGGTGCGGTTCGCGCCAGGTGCCCTCGCCTAGTCCCGCCGCACGGGTCCGAGGCTTCGCCCTGTCCCGTTCCTCCCGACCTGGCCAGCCCCCTGACCCCGCCCCGACTCCCATCACGGTGCGATCCATCACCGGCCCCAGGTCGCCCCGGGCGCGGAGGCCACCGAGGACGTCACCGAGGGCGGCGAGGACGTCACCTCGCCCTCCCCGCGCTTCCCCCGCCGGAGCGACCAGACCCCGCCCACCCACCAGCGTCAACCCAGCGACCATCTCCGCCGCGAGTCCTCCACCGGCCCCCCGGAGTCCCCCGCCGGCACCCGGGTCCTGGAGCGCCCCAGCATCATCGGTCTGGATGTCGACCGGCGCAATTTCAGCAGGTGGCAGCGGAACAGCCGCGGCCTCATCCGCGGCGGCCAGGCCGGTGCCTCCCTGGAGTCCTCCCCCTCCCGCGGGCTGGACAGCCCCGGCAGCCTGGTGCCGGTGTACAACCTGACCCGACTGTCGAGCTCGGGCTTCAGCAGCTCCTGCAAGAACCCCCCACGGGTGCGCCCGCTGGTGGCGGCGGCGGGGGGCGCGTCCAGCGTGGCGGCCAAGACGCTGAGCCTGCGTACGACGGCGATCTCGCTGACGGACATTCTGGATCACGGGCTGCCGGCGGGCCGCAAGACCAAGATCGTGTGCACGCTGGGTCCTTCGTGTTGGTCGGAGGCGGGTCTGGGGCAGCTGCTGGACGCGGGCATGGACGTGGCCAGGTTCAACTTCAGCCACGGCACCCACGAGGCGCACCAGGAGGTGCTGGACAGGCTGCGAAAGGTGGGTGGGGAGGGACGGGGAGACGGGGGGGGGCCGGGTGCAGTGAACCATCCGCATCCTGGCCTGCAATTCTGGAACGCCGATTCGCGATATCACGGCATTCTATTCATCTCCTTCCCTCCCACGACCACCGGACCATCCGGTAGCGGTCTTGGTCTTGGTCATGGTGATGGTGATGGTGGCACTGATGGTATAGGGCTGATAGTAAGCCTCAAAAAGTGGCGGCGGTGGTGATGTGCCCCCCCAGGTGTGGCAGGCGCGCGGCAACCCGCGGCGCATCGGGTACCTGCTGGACACCAAGGGCCCCGAGATCCGCACCGCCATGCTGCGGGGCGGCAAGGACATCCAGCTGGTCGCGGGGCAGGAGCTGACGGTGGTGGCGGTGGGAGATGCGTACGACAAGTGGGAGGGTTACAAGGACGAGGCGACGGGCGACACAAAGATCGGCGTCAGCTACGCGAGGCTGTGCCAGTGAGTGGCCCGGGCAGCGCAGGGCTTGACTGAGGGCAGCGTGGGGCTTGACTGAGGGCAGCGTGGGGCTTGAGGGGCTTGACTGAGGGCTGAGGGCTTGGGATTTGGGCTGAGGGTGGGTGCCAGGTAAGGGGGTGAGCAGGGCGGGGCTTGGGGCGCAGGCTGAAGACGCGGGGTGGGCTGAAGAGGCCTGTTGACCGGGCGTGTACTAGTCAGTACAGCACTCCGCGTTTGTGTGTTTGCGTGTGTTTATTGTGCGTATATTGCGTGTGAGGTTACTTGAAAGGGGTAGGCGCCGTATATATCCATCCATTCAGGGCACAGGCCCAGGGGCGCTCCTGCGCCTGGCCGTTTCCCGGCTGTGGCCGCGCCCGCTCCGGGACCGGCTCTCCCCAATGCCGCGAAAGGTCTACCGATACGCTGTGCAGGTACCCCTCGTCGCGTCCTTTATCCTCGCGACGGTCCGGAATCCTCCATAATACCGGTACACCTCCACAAAGTCCGCGGTTGTCGACCGAACCTCCCCCCTTCGCTCATCCTCATCCGCGACACCCCCTCCCCGCTGTGTCCCCCCTTCCCCCCGGCCGCAGGAGCGTGGTGCCCGGCAGCCACATCCTGGTGGCGGACGGATCGCTCACCCTGGAGGTCATCGGCTTCCTGTCGGACCGCGAGCTGCGGGCCCGCGCGCTCAACTCTAAGACGCTGGGCCAGCGGAAGAACGTCAACCTGCCGGGTGGGTGAGGGGGAGGAGCGGGGGGACCCGATCCCGCTCCCGATCCCTCCCCCGACCCGACTGAACCGACCTACCTCTCCCCCGACCCGACTCCACCCCTCCCGACCCGACCCAATCTGACCCACCCAGGTGTGCATGTGGACATCCCCGTACTGACGCCGAAAGACATCGACGACCTGCAGAACTTCTGCGTCAAGAACAAGATGGACTTCGTGGCGGCGTCCTTCGTGCAGGTGAGTGGACGGGTCAGGGGATGGATGGGAGACAGACCGGACTTAAGGGTTGGTTGGCTGGTTGGGCCATGAGCGTTTGGGGATGCACAGGAGCTGCGGCTTTGGGTGTTTGGGGCCCCCCACGGGGCGGTCCGCGGCAGCGTCACAACTTCCCCCTGCGGGCCGCGTGCCAACACACACCAGGGGCTGTGATGTTCATTCATTCATTCATTCACACCGGGGTTTGGGGCGGTGGGACTGCCGCATGATGCAGCAGTGAGGTCCCTCCGGTCAGCCTGCGGCCCATGAAGTGGGCTGCTGCGCCTCGCCTTCGGCAGTGATCGGTAGCCGTCTGGCCGTCCTCTGCACGCGTGCGTTTCCGCTCCCCCCCCCCCGCTGGCGGCTGTGTCTCTGTTGCCCATCCGAGCCCCGTCCTGCTGCACTTGAACGCGGGGCCCCCTACTTTCCTCACCCTGCTGTCGCACTGGGATGGACCCCTCGCCGCCAGAGCGCGGACGACGTGCGCTTCATCCGCAAGGTGCTGGACGACGCGGGCGGCCATCACGTCAAGATCATCGCCAAGATCGAGAACGAGGCGGGGCTGATCCACTACGACGACATCCTGCGCGAGAGCGACGGCATCATGGTGGCGCGTGGGGACCTGGCCATGGAGATCCCCTCGGAGAAGGTGCGGGGCGTGCGTGTGCTGCGAGACTCTTTTGAGTCGGAGGAGCAGCAAGCGGGGCTGCGGACCAAGTGATCTGAGGTCGCGGGGTCTTGCGGTGCGCCGTCTTCGCAGTCTTGAGGGGATTGCTCTCCTACGCTCACGAATTGCCCCGCCTCACAGTTCCGGGCAGCGCCGCTCTTTGCCCGCCATGGTGATTGTCGCGCACGTCGTGCACCCACGTGCTGTTACCCCGCCGCCCTGCCTGGCTAACCCGCAGGTGGCCCTGGCCCAGAAGATGATGATCACCAAGGCCAACATCGCGGGCAAGTTCATCATCACCGCCACGCAGATGCTCGAGTCCATGACGGCCTCGCCGCTGCCCACCCGCGCCGAGATGACGGACGTGGCCAACGCCGTGTTTGACGGAACGGACGCGGTCATGCTGTCCGGCGAGACCGCCAACGGCAAGTTTCCCTTCGACGCGGTGCGGACGATGGCAGCCATCGTGGCCAACGCGGAGAATGGCACCGCCTACGTCTCAACGCAGGCCTTCATCCGGTGGGTGGGGGGCAGCATGTGGTTACCTGCTCTGAGGCCATGGACGGATTCTCCAGATCGTCTATACCTCCCCGTCTTTCCCGGACGCGCCGCAGACTGTGCAGGACTTCCAAATTGCATTTTGTGTGATTCGGAAGGTCGCCCACCGACCTTGCTGATGTGCCTATGTTATAACCCTCGCCCTCTGTGCTGTTGCTGTCCCGGGTCGCTGGGGCTCTCAACACCGCATGACAGCCGCTATCCCTCGCCCGCTGCATTCCCCGCTCTACCCCCTGGCAGCGACCACACCCCCAAGCCGTTCGGCATCACCGAGGCCTCGGGCGTGTCGGGAGTGGCCGCCGCCAAGGACTGCAACGCTCAGCTGCACATCACCTTCTCCTCGGGCGGCTACGCCAGCCGCATGGCCGCCAAGTACCGCCCGGCTGTCCCGCAGGTGTGGGGTAACGAGCTCGAACCCCAGGGACTAGGGGCGGGGTGGGTGATAATGTGTGGTTCTGACGATTCTGACACGAAGCACAGCAGCAAGCCCTCGAACCTAGTAATGACCAGCCGCACAAGGTTTGGTCCCCTTGAGCGGCGGCATTGCCACCGGATAGAAACACTTGCCACCTATCACCTGATTCGCCCAAACATTATGACCTTGCGCTGTGGGTCCACGACCATGTCCGTACCCTACTCACACTGCACATAGCCTTTCCAAGGCGCTGCCGCTGTCCTCGTACTGCAGTCAAACCGACGCAAACCGACCCGACGCAACCCGGCCCGGCCCGCAGATTGTGGTGACGGACAGCCAGGTGGTGGCTCGGCAGGCCGCCGTGGCGTTCGGTCAGTACGCGCTGCTGGTGGAGTCGCTGCAGCCCGGGGAGGGGCTCAGCCTGACCGCGGCGGTGGACGAGCTGGTGGTCCGTGCCGCCACCTTCGCTCAGGAGCAGGGGCTGTGGAATGGCGCCGGCACGGGTGGGTCGCGCAGGCTGGATGTGAATCAGGGGATCGGCGCGACGGCTTTGAGGCGATCAGGGTAGCCTTGCGCTTCGATTCGCTGCGCTGCCCTGCGTCGTCATGCGTCGTCGCCCTCCACTTGCCAACCTCATCTCGAGGCCTCGAGGGATGCCTCACAACCACAGTTCCTCCCCTTTTTCACAAATGCACATCACTTGAACCTCCTCCACCTCCCACCTCCCTGCTGCTCCCCCTGCTGCTGCCCCTTCGCAGCCATCCTGCTGCACGGCCGCGACACGCCCAGTGCCGACAAGCAGCCTGTGCTCCGCGCGGTGGACCTGGTGTACGCCCTGGGCCTGGGGAGTGCAGAACAGACCATCACCCAACGGGGCTCATCCACCCGATCGGCCATGTACCGCTCCTTCAGCCTGGCGGTGTGAGCGTGGGACGGCGCGGGGGGTTCCTCAGCGGCATGCCGGGTCCCGTAGGACAGGCTGCCTGAAAGGGGTTTCTTGCCTTCCCCATCCGGCATCCCCATCCGGCAGCCCCATTCGAAAGTCAGGAGATGAAGGGACGGTTGTGCCGAAGGGTGAGGGGCGAGGGGCAAGGTACGGCAGCAGATGCGGTGTACTTGGTGGACACCGCATTCTGAACAGCCATGTGGGGGGTCCGTAAGCTGACAGTGGAAGCCACACAGTGATGAGTGCATATTCTGAGGACGCGGTTTCGGAGCGGACGCATCCCTAGTGCTGTCAGGTTATACGACATGAGTGTCCAGGCCGGACGCAGGCCGCTTTTTGACTGGGGAGGGACATTAGGCCCATGTGCGGTTGTGGACATTCGGAGGCACATTGCCTTCGGCGATCGCTGCCGCTTTCGGTGGCGTCGTCTTTTCGTGTGCGGAAGACGGAGACAGAGCGCACGTGGTGAAGGAGGGTGAGCTGACGTGATCGGGGCCGTGCATGCGAACACGGCGCGCGTGCCTCGCTGTGATCCCGCGCCCATGGGTGCGCGCGCCGTCGTGTTTCTTCCTCCCTCTCTTTCCTCCCTGGCGCACTTTCACGCGAGCTCTTGGTAGCGGCGGGACGACCCCGCTGACCGGGATAGGCCGGGTGGGACATCGTTGCGTCGAGTGGTAATTCTTTGCGTCGTGTGGTGATGCTTTTTCGCGTTGTATGGCACACATATGTATGTGCATTTCAGTAAACATTGTCGAGCGTGCTGGGGTTGGTGGCGTACGCCATTCGGTATTCCGGCGGGGTCGCCTCAAATCCGGAGTGTGACCGTCACGATCTTGCTGCCGCGTGCGGACAGTGAGTAGTATCTGCCAAGAATAAGGAAGTACTCTGTGTGCGGGCGGGTGCACTGTACGGGTGTGCTTGTGCCGTTGTGCGAGCGTTCCTTGTGATATGATCGTATCAGAGTCACTGCTGGAAAAACCGAATTGCGCAGCAGAGAATGGACCTGCGGTCCCGTCTGTTAGTCCAGAACCCGACCGATCGGCACGCAAGGGTATGTGATCTGGGGAAGCCCCGTGTGGGAGGACTGGCCGCCGAGCTGCCCTGAGGCACTACATGGTTGTGAGCGTAGCGGCATCCTCCGGTGCAGCCTATGTGTTGTAGTATGTGGGGCGTAGGAGGCCGCCGCTTCCTTTGTGTTTTGGTTTTGCATGGCGTTGGGGTTTGAGGTCCGAAGGTATATGAAGGCAAACGGCTCAGACATTGCTCTCATTGTGAGATTGTTTCTGGGTTGATCCTTAATAATTATTTCTTAGGGCTTTCATCAAGTATGTAATACAAATACTACAAAAGACGTTGCTGGCCTGTGGGCTGCAGCAAACGGGACCGTTCTCGTGCTTTACACAATAAAACGTAGATAATCATGGTATCGACCCATAGCCTGCAATGAACTGTTGCGAGGTACATAACATACCAGAAGCGCGCAACGACACGCACACAGACAGGATCCAACGAAAAATAGTCGTCCGCCTTCGCGCGGCCAATGTAACCATACAGGGGCTCGACAGTCGCGTGAATCTTCGTCGTGAGCACATAACGACCCTCTGACCCTTTCAGACCACCCCGAGTGGGCCACATCACCTTGCGAGGTTGGCTAGCTCTCTCATGCACCCGCCCGAGGCCCCGCTGAGGGCTGCTGAAATAGGGGTGGCTGGCAGGGGAAGAAACAACACAGTGCGACCGCCAGACCGAACAAGGTCGTATTTTGGGGTCGCACGGCGGCAGAGAGCCCCAACCCGCTGACAAGCGACAACAGCCTAACTGCCTGCCGTACACACACAATACTGGATGGATGGTTCAATGCAGGGCACGAAATCAATCTTTCGTACTGAGCCATTGTCTTATCACGCCGTGCTGCGCTGCTCCACAAACGGGCAAGCGCCAGAGGCGGAGACAGGCCAACACCCCCACCTGGCCCAGAAAGGACCTGCCAATAAAAAAGCACGCACCCGTTTCCCACTTCAGCAGGGAACATGGCAGCCAATGTACAATAGCGCGGTCCTCGGGGCTGTCCGGTACAAGCACCAGCCCGTGCCGGGGTGCACGGCCGCCTCATCGCTGCAGGCCCCAGAGGTCCCATCCGACAACAATGATCATCTCCTGTGCAGTGCAGGATCCGTCTGTCTGTTTACCGTTTGAAATCGTGCACAGATACGGTACGCTGTCCTGGCAAACTTGCAGTTCACATGGCGTCCTTGCCTTCTGCTTGGCATGCAGGCACACATTCATACACACATACATACATATCCTAAGGCCATCATGACATGAATACGACGCACAACGGATGGATGGCGGCCAAGAGAGCACACCGACCGAACGGCCTAACTGGAGCCGCCCCCAGACAGCCGCGTGCTGGCCCCCCCACCACCCTTATAATCTAACCACCACCACGCTGCACAGTCGATCTGGGCCCGAGCCGGAGACACCCACAAAATGGAGGGCATCCCAGCGACAACCAGAATGGGGCCAGGCTTTCCTGCCCTGTGTGAGAGCAATCAGGTTGAAACGTCCTCAGGCGGCATCCTTCCGACGCAGCAATGGCCCCGTGCTCCCTGCGTGTGGCCAGACGGCCCGCCGCCTCACCCGCGCTCTGCGCCTCAACGCGCCCTCGCCGCCAAGTCCCCGGGGGGCCGCAGGTGGCAATGTGCCCCACCGCAGGCCGGAGGAGACCCGGGAGCAACTGCGCGCAGCAACGGCGGCGGAGGGGTCTCGCAGCGTCCCCGTCGGACCCGCCTCAGCCGAAACATCCCTCAGCTGCGCCGGCGGTCATCATCAACGGGACAGAGATGGGCGGCCGCAGCAGCCAACAACTGGGCGACAGCAGTAGTAGCGACGAAGCTGAGCTCTCATGTAACCAGTACAGACACCCATCACAATGCAGGCCTCCGGCGGCAGCTCTCCACCGACCCAACCGCCGTGGAGGGCACTGGAAATATGCCACATCCATAACGGCGCACCCAAACGCTCGGACGCACAAGGACATGCTAAAAACACAAACGACAAACACAGAGAAACACAAACAGGCAATCAACCGCCTCGCACACCTTCAAATCGCAATACCAATCGGAAGCGAGTCCGGGGGAACAACCGAGCCTAGAGCCCCTGTACGCGTGTTCAGCTCGGGCCCATGGCCGAGTGTGGGGCTTGACGTTGCCCCAGAGCCGCGTCCGCAACATCGACGATTCGGATGTAAGTATGCGGCCACCGCTGCAGGGCGCCAGGGCATGATACCGAGAGCCACATATCGGCCCGATCCGTCCATCCACAAAATGATCGATCGAACGGATGATTGGCATTCGAAAACGGAAACCAGACAACGCACACGTGCGCGCGAATCGCCGCGCGCCTGCACAAATGGCGGCCTGGCGCGGGCGCGTCGCGGCGGCACGCCGCGCAGAGCAGCCGTCCCAGCACCAGCGGCTGCTACTGCAGCTTAACACGGGTAGTAGTACCGTACAATAAACATATTGATTTCCTCCTCTTCCCGGGCACTCTAAAGCCAGCGCCGCATAAAAGACGATATCAAAGGATGAGAAACCATCAAACGTAGCGGTTGGTAAGAAAAGTGCATTTCACGGAAATTGCCAAATAGGGGGCCATGGATGCTGGGGCCCCTGCTGCCGGGCTCAAATACGGGCAGCACGGCAGCGGGGCCCGGCACCGGGGGCCGCGCGGGCCACAGCGCCCGCGAGCTGCCGAAGGCGACCGTGAGAAAACATTTGGGGCGAGTGAAGTCAACGCCATTGGCGGCTGCACACATGAAACGCCGTTGACGGAAGTGATTGCCCCAAACAAACAAACGCGACCTCGCGCTCCCCTTGGCGCATGCACAGTACGGCAAAAAACAGCCTCGCACAAATGCGTACGGCATGAGACGGCCCAACAGGACGTGAGCGGCGACGAATACGAAGCTACTCCTCCGCGAGCCCAGACAACTGACCACGGTCTGGTGAAATGGATTAGGCCGAGCCATGCTACCCCAGGAAGGGGACTCGCACACACACATGCATGCATCTGCCACAGGTACGGGCGCGCGGTGGGCACGACCTGGTGTACAGAGAGGCACCTCCGCCTACCGTCTCCTGCACAACCTCTTCTCAAACTCCGCCGGCGGCACTCATGCCGTACGTAAATCAAAGTCGCGGGGCGCAGAAGCCATCCCTGGGGGCAACCACACAACCACAAAACGTTTGGCGTCTGCCGCTCGGCAAAGATATAATGCAGATTGACGAGGGAAAGAGGGGGAGACCTCTCATTCGACCTGGAGCGACTCCGCAGCCGCCGCGCGGCGGGGACGCCCTCGCCGGCGCCTCGCCTTCCCGAAGAATGCAACACAACCCTGAATGCGGAAAGACCCAGCCAAGAGCCTGGTCCGACCCACGGGTCAGTCGATGCCCACCGCCGCACCTCGCCGCCACCACAGCTATCCACAAGAGCTTGGCGTTACGAAAAGCTACCTGCCTACCTGCCCACACCCAATCATGGAGTACATTCATGCAACTAGCTGACGCATTGTTCGTGGCTCGCCCCTTGTCCAGCGCCGCCCTTCTAGCCCGGTGGCCCTAGCGATTCTCGACTGATGAGAACAGACGCCGCATCCCACCAGAACCAACTCCATCCGACCGCGGGGCATGTCCCGCTTCATCGCACCACACCGCACCGCTCTACACCACATCAAATGAAGGACATCGCCCCGCGAAGTTTCAACACCTCCCCTAGGGGTAGGGGAGAGTCGAGGGGTCCCGAGAGGGCCGTGCCGATGTCGGTGGACGACGATCGTACGACGCGGACGACCATGTAGGTACGACATGCAGACACACACGTACACACTCGCGCGCGTGCATAAGCAACCTAACATGCGGGAAACAGGCGACGCAACCAACCGGGGCGAGGGATGTTTCTTGAGGGCTGGAGCACGAGGGCTGGAGCACGAGGGTGGGGCGCCCTGGGGGCACGTGCACACCCAAACATAACCACCATCTGCCTCTGTACAGCCATGTCACCTCGTCAGCACAGCAGCGCACGGTAAAGCGCCGCACAGCACGGTGGCGCGCAGCCCTTCCGCAATAATTGGAAGGTGAATTGAAGAACTGAAACCGGGAGGGGCCTCTGCGGGGGAGGCTAACCAAGCGGGCACAACCTTGTGACATACACACACACAACTGGCAGGTTCTTTTCCTCAACACACACACACCTTCCCCGGTCAGCTCCCCGCCCGCACTCGCGCCGGCTCTCCGGGACAGCTGCGATCTCGCACCGCATCGCACCCCACCTCCCACGCCTCCCTCCAGAGCCAATAGCGCTCCGAATGGGACTGCGGGCCAGACCGCCGGGGCGGGGCGGGGCGGGGCGGGCCGCTGCAGAAGGAAGAGGGGCGCTCGGAGGCAGTCGCGGCCGCGGCGCACCTGGCACCATCACCGTCATCACCCGGACATCGGTAATACCATGATGATCTTGCCGGGAAAGAACGTCTCAACAACCCGCTTGGCTCAAACAGCCGATGCAACAAACAAAGCCACCAACCACCATCACCACCACCACGACTGCCGGCACCAACCCACCGGTATGTTCCGACTCCAAAGCTCCACATTCGGAATCTGCCAGCCCTGATCGCGGAGAACCGACACGTGCAAGTACAGACATACACACACACGCGGTGTACCCACACACAGCGGTATAC
Organism: Eudorina sp. 2006-703-Eu-15; assembly: GCA_003117195.1. Taxonomy (NCBI): domain Eukaryota; kingdom Viridiplantae; phylum Chlorophyta; class Chlorophyceae; order Chlamydomonadales; family Volvocaceae; genus Eudorina; species Eudorina sp. 2006-703-Eu-15. Next base: position 290,067 of record BDSI01000119.1, read on the forward strand.
TTGCAAGAGGGGCGCATATGCGGGCAACCGCCTGAAGACGAGTAGAGTCGGCCCCTGTGCTAGTGGTAGCGCCGATCCCCACTGCCTCGAATTTGGTCATTTGCTGCACGGCCACCCCCCAACAAACACCCGCCTTCGGCCGTCACCGCACCCACCCTGGCGACCCCCCTCCCTGGCGACCCCCCTCCCGCGCCGCCCTCCGCCTGCACGCCCGCGTTTCATGTCTCCGGCAGGCCACACGCCGCCGCATGGGCGTACGTGCAGCCGTGTCCGCTCTGCCCCTCCGCCCTCGTGCCTCCTACCCACCGGCCCACCAGAATGGGGAATGGCATGCACCGCCGGCCCATCCACCCCTCACAACCGCCTCTCAACCTCTGCCGCCGTCCCTTTACTCCCACCCGCAGCCGCACCACCCACCAACCTTATACCCTACCTCGGCCCCCAACAGATCATTCACACACAGCAGGGGCCACACAGGGCAGTCCCCCCCCCAGACAGCCCTCGATCCAAACACCCGCGGACACCCCACGTCGCAGCGGACTGAACGGAAGTCGATTTTGCGCTGACCTGGGCTGTGCTGTGGCTGTGATGTGACGGCGTGCATGCCTGGGTTCCTCCCGAGACAGCATACGGGCCGCTCGCTAGCCTCCATGGCCCCCTCCATCTCGCCCGGATGCCCGCGCGCCGATGCGGCCCACCGCGCACATCCGCAGCCGCCCCTCCCTAGGTTGCCCCTCCTTCCAACAGGGGTGGCCGTTCAATATGTGTGGCCAAGCGCTCGCGGCCGCATAGGGCCCCAGTGTCAGAACGGCTGCGGAGCAGACTGGCAGCCCCCATTCGCACTCGGGCAAGGGGCAACCGACGAAACCCCCGATACCCCGAAATAACAAAACATGACGATCCGGGCGGGTGCGTGTGTACTGCTGCTCTGAGTGCGTGCGTACTGTTATTGCCTTGTCTGTCTGACCGTCAGGTGGCGCGACCGCAACCTCACCAGCCCAGAGGCAGCCGGTCCCTCTCTCGCCGCCACCCGCACCCGCACCCGCCGTTGAAAAGCCCTAATCGCCGGGTACTTGCGATAATGGAAATAGCAGCGTGCGCGTCGCCTTTCCCCCTTCACTCGGGGTTCCGCTTCATCGCCCCCTCACAATCCTTCCCCCCTTTAGAGCCGCGCCCCCTGCGCCTTCTCCCCCACCTCGGACTCCTCGTCGCCTTTCAGCCGCCACGCAGTTTTTGAGACGCCTGGCTTCGGAGCCAGGAGTCAACAAAGAATCCTAGTCTGACAACATCGCAGGGGACCAGGGTTGCGCCCCTTTCTCTCTCCCTCCCTGGTCGGGGCTCCTCGTGCTCCTCCACGAACGTTTCCCTTGAATGTAGTACACCCGTACACCCGCGCCCCGCGCGACCGTCCGTCCGTCCTTCCCTCCGTATACACGTCGTCCTCCTGCTGGTTGCTGCTGCGGTTGCTGCTGCTGCTGCGCACCCCACCGCACAACACCCGAGCTTCGGCAGCCCTATCCCTCCCGTCCCCTATCCCCCCTGCCCCCGAGGTGAACGCGGGGGAAGGGGGCACAAGCCCGTAGAGGCCGCCGACCGCGTCGCGGGGCCGGATGTCACCACCACCGGGGCCCATCTGAAGACCATAACAAAGCGAAACCTACGCCAACAATACACATCAACCTCGACGGCTACCAATAACCAACCTCGAGTCCTCCGCCTCAATCCGACCGCCTCGGCACCTCGGCACGCGGCCCTCCCACCAGGGCCCCGTTGCCCGCCCCTCGGGCCCTCGCACAACCAGCTCAACCAGTCGCCTAGGTCCCTCCCCGCCGTCAGTGCCGTCAGTGCGTGGGTGTTGCCTCCTCCCTGAATCAGATGCTCTGCTCCACATCCCACAGGCAGCCCGGGAAGACCGCGCCGAGAAGTCCTGAAGCACTTCCTCATCGCGCTGCCCCCCCAGTAGCCGCTGCACACCACCTCCCCTATCCCGTCGTGGCGCCCTCCCCATCTGGACGTACACACCCATCATACAGTACACACACAGCGGTGAGCTCCAGGAGGGCCCTCCGCCGTTCAGACTTCCGTCTGCGTGCCGCTCATCGCGACCATCAAATGGTGCTGAGCCGTGTCGTACATGCTGCCGCCGGGGCCGGGGCCGTACATGCCAGTGTGCATCAGCGCGTGGTGTGGGCTCGTCGCCGAGATGTACGGCAAGTTACCCATGTGACCGATGCCGGCGGCGGCGGCGGCCCCGCTGGCCATGCTGATGCCGCCGATGCCGATGCCGATGCCGCCCAGGTGCTGTTGCTGCTGCTGCCGCTGCTGCTGCTGCTGCACCTGGTGCTGCTGATGGATGTTGAGCGCCGCGATGTGGGCGGCCAGCAGAGAGGAATCCGCCGGGCTGCCCTGGGCACCCCCCAGGTGTCCGGCTGCGGCGGCCGCGGCGGCGGCGGCGGCATGCATCTGCATCTGCTGCATAGGGCCCATTCCGAACGACGAGGCGGCCGTCGTGGCGCCGAACGGCACCGACAGAGAGGTGGGCGAGTTGGCGCCGCCGTTGGCAGCGGCGGCGGCGGCTGCGGCCGCGGCAGCGGCGGTGTGGAGTCGCTGCTGGCCGTTGGTGTGGCCGTTGAAGCCGGCAGCGCCGCAGCCATTGCCGCGGCCGCCTCCGGCACCGACCCCCTGCAGCACCGCCGCGCCGTTGCCCGACGCCGCAACGGCCGCGACCGCCGCTTGGTTCCGGAGCGCTGCGGCCGCGGCGTTGCCGTCCTGGCTGTACGCCCCGAGGTGGCCGCCACCGACCCCCAAAGCGCCCACCTGCACCCCGGGGGGGGGATTGACAAAGGGGGCAGGCAGGCAACCAAATCTCCAATGAACTGGACTTCCAATCCAACCACGCGCATACCCATTACCTACGCACACAGACGCCAACACCGGGCTTGCTTTCCGCTTTTCACCCCCACACCGGACTTCACCACCACACCGGTTTCACTTTACACCCCCACCACACCGACATTGAAATACACACACACGCACACACACACACACCTTGACGGCCCTCCCCTCGCCCAGGCGTATCCCCACACCCGGAACCCGCACCTGCTGCTGTTGCTGCAGCAGTTGCTGTTGGGTCTGCAGCTGCTGTTGCTGGCTCTGCAGCGCAATCTTCTGCAGGTTGAGCATGGGGTTGTCCTTGGGATTGAGGCCGTGACGCCGCGCGAAGGCGTTGGACATGCGGGGGGCGGTAAAGCCCAGCACGCTGGCGGCCGCGTTCGGCTGGGTCAGGTTCTGGTTGCCCTTGCCGCCCGAGCCGGGAGCCGAGGCAGCGCTGTTGGCGCCCGGGTGGCCGCCCTTGACTGCAACTGGGAGCAGGTCGGAACCCGGGGGCAAGGGGGGGGTCAGTGTCTTCTGAGTTGTTGGCGTCAGCGAGGGGGGCCGCAGCGGCCGCCCTTGCTGCAACATTGGAAATACAAGCCCGGGAGTCCGGGTGGGGGCAGATCCTGTGGAGAAAGACCGCACTCGCCACCCGGCCGATCAGAAGAAATCCTTCAATAATAATAAAAAGCCCCAAATCGCACCTTTCCCCCCACCCTAGCCTGCGCTCACCATCCTTGCCGTTGGCCACTGTCTGCTGCACACCGCTGCCGTCCTTGGAGCCGACGGAGCACGAGGGCGACGGCGAGCCGTTGATCCCACTGCTGCTCGAGCTGCTGCTGCTGCTGCCGCCGGCAAAGCCCAGGCCGTTACCGTTACCGTTAGCGTGGCCGCTGCAGATGCCGGCCGCCAGCCCCACCACTCCGTTGGGTATCGACAGACTGGTCACCCCGCTGCCCCCCAGGAGCGCCAGCCCCGACAGCATGCCGCTGCCGCTGCCGTTCAGGTGGCCGTTGGGTCCCCCCCGGGGGGAGCCACTCGCGGGACCCAGCCCCGAACACGTGCCGTCGGAGGAGGTGCTCATCGGCTGCGGGTGGTGGTGAGGAGGTGGGCCGGGGCCGTGTCACGGTACCCGGGTGTGTGCGGGAGAAGGGTTAGGGTAACAGGACATTGGTAAAGGCGTATTCAAGACTGCGCTGCGCGGGGTGGAGTGGAGTGGGGCCCCAAGTGGGCTGCTGACGCGATGGGTAATGGATGGCAATGAGGCGCACGACGGTCAAGCGCCTGGGGGATAAACGACTTGAAAAGGAGTCGGTGGTGCACCCGACCCCCAATGTCCAGAGGTCCCCAGCCCCCGCACTACCACTACCGCTCACCGGAATGCCCGACGACGCCGTGGACAGCAGCGTCCGCTCCGTCGCCCCCACCGACGAGGCCGCCGCCGCCGCCGCCACGGGTGAGCCACCCGCCGCCCCGGGCGGCTGGAACCCGCTGCCGCCGCCGCCGCCACCACCTCCTCCCCGTCCTCCTCCTCCGCCGCCGCCGCCACCACCGCCGCCGCTCGACGACAAGTCAGCAGCACCCAGCGACGTCACCATCGCAATTGAGGAGTTCACAGCACTGCTGAGCCGCGAACCTGCGGGCGAGATTGCTGATGTGGCCGACGTGGAACCGTTGGTGTTGTTGTTGGTGGTGGTGTTGTTGGTGGTGGTGTTGGTGGCTCCGTTCTGGTTCTGGCCGGCGACCGGCGCGCGGGCGAGGTCTGCGGGGCTTGGCACCCAGGTGTAGGTTGGGGCGCGGAGCTCGGGCAGGCTGTGCGCGAAGAAGCAGACCGGGCGATGGCAGTTGGCCCCGTCCTTGCAGAGCTGGGTGCGGTAGCGGGAGGGATGCAGCCAGCACTCGAACACGCCGTGGGCGTAGGGGCAGATGTCGCCGCGGATGCAGAAGCCCTGTGGGCGGGTGGGTGGGTTGGTGGATGGGTAAGTGGGTAAGCGGGTCTCGGAGAGGGGAAGGGGGATGGGGAAGATCGGCAGACGACTCGAGGGAGGGCACGTGGAGTGGTTTCTGTGTGGAGGCAAGAGAACTCGATGTAAAGCTGTTATGATGAATAGCAACACAAAGCCGATATTTACACAAACAGGGAATCACCAGCAGGAAATTAAGTTCCAAAGGGACAGTGCGGACGAGGTGGTGGGCGCTCTCCGCACAGAGCCATCCGAACAGAGTCACTAAGTATACTTGACAAACAAGTTGGGCCCTAGGAACGCCATCAGGACACAAGCATCCTCCACAACAGGAAGTGGATCAAACAGGTACATGACAACATCAAGTACGCGACAATGTGCAGAGGAGCATCGACATAGCAAACGAAGGCCCAAACGGCAATGGACCTGACCGACCCAGATGCCGAGCCGTCCTCCAGACAGACCCATGGCAACAGTATTACCAAATGATAACCGCCAACCGACTACTTTCGTATCACCGGTCCCCAAGGCGGAAACCGCTCACGAGGCGCGTCGCACCTGCTTGTAGTCCGGGCAGGCGAGGGCGCAGTACTTGAACTCGCGAGGGTCGCGGCGGCGGGCGTTCTCCGTGGGGTGCGCGAAGGGGCAGGCGCGCCAGTCATGGGCGTGGCGCTTGGAGCAGCGCAGAACCTGGGAGGAGCCGAAGACCGGTCGGGGGTTGGGGGTTTCGGGGGGGAGGACATTGGGTTGGGTTAGATAGAAGAGGACAGGGGTGGGAGCCGGGGCCGGGGGGCATTCAATGAACGGTGCGATAAGTGCCAACCCGATAAGCCGCACCTCCTCGGCATGCTCGCACATCTGGGTCTCGTCTCCCCCTGCCAGGCCTCCCCATCGCGCGATCCGGAAATAGGCTGCCACACACACAAATCAGACGCACCCCACACCGCACACCCGTGTGCTGGGCCCTGAGTGGGCATGCACCTCGCGATCCATCCATCCATCCACCGCGGCGTCTACCGGCCGGGACGGGCTCACCCCCAACACCACCACAACCTGCCCTGATGGCACCCTGAAATTCCGCAATGCGTATTTGTATTTGTCGAGTGGAGGGCGTGAGAGAGCGCCTTCGCGCGGGACCTGATCTGTCAGCGAAGCAACAGGGCCTGCACCAACGCACGCAACTTTCCCCTGGCCGAAGCTTGTTACCGTCCCTCCTACTCCATACGAGCAATCGCTGTTCGGCCGCCCATTCACACCAACTCTTCCCTCCTCCCTCTGACCTTGAAGTTGAACATGCGGAAGTCGTCCGTCGAGTACTCGGGGCGGGTAAGATCCGTCGTACTGTACGACGAACCTTCCGAATCCCCCAGGTCCTAGGAGGGACAGCGCGCGGTATAAAAAGGCGCGATATGAGGTCCTCGTGTATTCAGAGCACGGCTTGTTTGCAATGCTTGGATGGCAGTCCGCAAAAGAGCAGGCATGCAAAGTGCCGCGAAGCAAATCGCCAGTTAGCGGAAGAGCCATGGCGCGGGGAACACCCACCCATGCCGTGACCATTCCCGGCTGTACTTGTCATATACCTGACAGACATACCTGCCGGTTTGCTCCACCGTTAAAACTTTGCGTCTCTGTTGTGGAGCTGCTCCGGGTGCTCGACGACGGCCGCGAGTCAGCGTCCCGCATCATAGCCAGCGCGGTGGCAGCTTGCGATGACTCGCCAGCAACCGCCATCTGCAATTGTGTGCACACAATTAGTTGAATTAGACATAGATTACAAAGTACATGCACTTTCGTAATGGGAACGCGAACCGGTGGCACGCATGCCGTAACGAACGCCAGTAGTGGCAAACCAGATACACTCAGCACATCAAATCCTAAGCAAAATGCTCTCCCAGTCGGGCACTGTTGCAGTAGCATCGCTTCGAGTCTTCATAAAACATACGAAGGCCTGCATTTTGCACATCGGCAGAGGGCTGCCGGTGACCTATCCAGCGGATTGCTTCAAAAACTTACATCATATGCGGTCAACCCATCAGGGCTCTTGCGGCTTGGCTCAGCGCCACGCGCCAGCAGGTACGCAAGGACTCGCAGCGACCCCGCGTGGGCTGCTATCATGAGCAACGTGCGCTGTTTGACCGTGACAGAAGTCTTAGCAGCAGCTCCATTTACATCAGAGGCGTCTGGGACTGTTTCGACGCCTGAACCCGTCCCGCCCTTGACGTCGGAGGCCCAGTGAAGAATAAGGAAGAGCTGGTTGAGCTTGCCTGTATCTGCCTCAACGGCAGCCTCCACCGTTGACAACTTATCCGAAACAACATCCTGAAACAGGACCGTGCTTTCGTGGAGCAAGGGCTGAGCAGGACGTCCATGGGCCGGAACAAGGTAATGGCCTATAACCTCGGTTTCTTCATTTGGCCGTGCCATGGGTGTATCTTGAGAACATTGTTTACCATCAAAGATGTGCGGGTTGCATGTAGAACGGTAGAAGGCTGGACGACCCAAATCTTGGGCGAATCACACATGGTAGTACAAACCCCGAATCGCCGTACACGGAACTTGAGCTGGCTCCGAACAGTTCCTGACCTGAAACATTCAATGAAGTTGTAAATTAATACAGCTTTAATGTCACCCACACTGGCGTACGCCCTATGGCGCAATGTGCTGAGCTGGCAAGCCACTTGCAAAATGCAAGGTAAACAACCGCAGTGACCACAAGAAACAGGATACAAAATATCAAACGCTAAATGAGTTTAATTGTGTCTTACTGGTCGAAGGTAAATGCATCGTTGGGCGCCGACGTCGGCGAACCAGGGGTCGCGTTCTCAAGTCGCATGAACTCAACCAGATTTACTACAACCGTCTGCGTTTGGACGACATAATCTATTGATATCCATATCGTCTCCACCGTCGCCTTCATCGCTTTGCGAACGAAGGACGCGCCCAAAGCACTGTATGTTAATGATACCCCAAAGTCCGCACGTCGAGCAACAAGAACAATGATTATTTGGTTCACCCTCGACAATTTTTGAGTTTACGTACTGCGACATCGTCTTCACAGACCGCTAATGGTTCTGAATCGCAGCATGAAAACTTGAAACTCTTCGAGGGTGAACCAAGGAATTATTGTTATGGTCGCCCGCCGTCGGGTTTCCGGTAACATCGACATACATCACTTTAGGCGCGTCCTTCATTCGCAAAGCGATGGAGACGACGGTGGAGAGGACTGGAGCGGGACATCAAATCTGAACGGTCGTTGTGCGCGCGCCCGACTTCGATGCGCTTGATTGGACCTGATGAATTATTCCGCCCAACCCCGGCTAGGTTGATTGACGATGTTCTAGCCACAATCGAGGTGTCTACCGAGTTGGTCGGTGCCAGGCCCCCAGCGCTGAATGCAATACCGTGTTGCAATTGTCCCCCCTCCCTCCCAGCCCCAAGCAATGAAGCGCTGACAGATGAGGTCCAGCGACCTCGCGCGTGGAGCCAGGGATCACGCGTCATGGTGAAAGCTTCGTACGGCACATTGTGTAGCACGCGCGACGGTAGATGGGCAAGGAACCAAGGACGGGCAACTGCCTCCGTTAGCGCGGCGAAACCTGCTGGGGCGTCGGCTGCGGCCCGGATGAGGATTGCGCACCGCTGGGTAGTGTCTAGATAAGAGACCCGCCCGACCCAAACCAAGCATCAATATACTTACCATATTAACCTGCGAATTGGAAAACCTGAAAACAGCAACAAGGTGCTGGATAGGGTCTGCCTCGCTAGCTGACACCTCGTAGATGCGGTCCCTCGGTACTCCCTTGTCGGGGGCGGGGAAGAGGTGCGCCACACATTTCCGACCCGCACCAGCGTTTCCGACCCGCACCAGCAGGTCTGGCCTTCACCAGCGTCCGGTACCTAGCCCCCCTCGCCACACATACACATATATACACATACTGACATACACATACATATGCATACACATCTCGTGTCTGGGTGGCCCGGGCGGGTTTCCCGCTGAACACATGCCCACACAGGCGGGGGCGGCACAGGGCGGCGGATTCCTCGAGGGCCGGGAGTGTGTCGTACGCATCCATGTCACCAACCTTGTCTTCACCAATCAGGGGCGCGCCTCCGGGGATGATCGCGGCCCCGTGCTGAACGGACTTGAGGAGGCTGAGCAGCGGGCCGCGAGGTCAGTCCGCTCAGGGTGGGCTTCTGTCCTGTCCGGTCCCTAGCTAGGGGGCCGCACAGCCGTCGCGCGCCGGCCCACGTTCGCTCAAAGACACGGTGGGGAACACGCGCGGGGCCTTTCTCGATCACGAGGGACAAGGAGGCCCCTGACGCACCTCTCCCCCTTTTTTGTAAGCAAGTGCTTCGGCGGTCTTTCTGTTAGGTTTGGGTTGGCGGCCTTTGGCCAGGTTCAGGCCCAGATCGATATCACACACATACACACACAGAGCGTTTACACATAGCCGTATGGAAAGGTCGTAGCAGATTCCTGCGTCTACCTTGCGGGCGCCGAGACGTGCGGGTCCGGACTTCATGGGACTGCGGTGTGGTGTGTCGACAAGCTCCGTTGCTTAGGGCTAACTACCATGTATGCGGCGACGCGCGACTTGCAACTGGCCGCGCTTGTGACTTACTGTGGAGCTCGTGGCCATCGAGCGGGCGAAGTCGGGTGGAAACAGGCCGGACTGGAGCTGGATACAAGTGTTGTACAGCAGTACGACCGTCAAACCATACTTTTAGGATCACGGGACTATCTGGAAAGATATTGTTCTTTATGTACGTTGAACTGAAAAATGCAGCGTGTTGTTAGTGCTTTGTTGCCTCGGGTGCCCTTCGGCTCCGTTGGTTATGCCACCGCCGCATCCGACTATGCAATCGCTATGAAGAAGGCAGCAGAACTTATTACGCCTTCTCAGACGGCCATTCAGCCAAAAGAAGCCGGCTTCACAACTGGTGTTCCGCTTGGCACTTTCACGCGCAAGGTGCGGGCGCTGAAGTCCACTTGTTGCGCCAGGCTTTTACCATCTATACTCGCTTCAATGACCTTGATTACAGGCGCGCATCTACTGCCCTGCTCGGACGCCGTGCCAGTCTGGAACTGGTCGGACGATTGACAACGCAACCTCAACGCCTGTGTGGAAAATTGAGTTTGAAACGCTGTCTAAGTAAGTTCAGAGAATGTCTTGCCCCCGTGTCGGGCACGACAAGCTAGGTTTGGATGCTGACTGCCATCTGTTTGTGCGCCATGGTATAAAGATGGGAGAACCCGCTGATGGGTTGGACTTCGACAGCGGACCCCCTGGAGAACGTTGGCCGGTCAGCGTTGACGTTTTACACGAAAGAGGAGGCGCAGCGGTTCTGCGACAAGCACGGCTGGAGCTACACGGTGGACCTGCCGAACATCCGCCGCACCACGCGCCAGAAGCGCTACGCGGGCTACGGTGATAACTTCAGGTGGGCAGGGCCCTCGGGCGTCACGGCGTCGTCACACCACCGTGTGGGTGGACACGAACGAACGCCACGCGGCCCCACGCAGTCCACTTGCTTGGATAAGGTTCAGGCCCAGGTGGCAGCTGGGCGTGACGCGCATCGGGAGCGACAATGCCACCCTGTTGGCGGGGCAAAAGGTTTATGTCCTATATACCCTCAGGTAGAGTACTTAGACGAGCACTTGCTGGACCGTCACTGCCGGGTGACGGCTTGGCTGCCCCGTGGGCTTGAAGCGGTGGTCTGGCAGCCCCGGCGCAGCGTCCTCCGGTGTTGGGAAGCGCGCTCCCCGGGCCTGCTCTGTGCGCGGCGAAATAGAGGGCGTCCTCCTGACGCGAGCCCTTTTTTCCCGCCCGAAACGAGGCATGGGAGGCGTCACCTCGAACAACCTCAGGAACCTGACGCGAGCCCTCGCCCCTGGTGTTGTGTCCCGCAGCATTAAGCGGAACGGTGTCCCGGACCTCTCCACGCTGCGCTCCAACCGCTAAACGTCATTGGACAGCAGCAGCAGTATTGGCGTCTGTGTCGTCCGGGCGTCTGGAGGGGCGGCTGACACAAACAACCCTTCCCCCCCGTCTGTGGCTCGGTCTCGTGACGTCAAGTGGCCGGGTGCGGTCGTATGGTTTTGGTTGGACACACCGGCAGGGCAGGGCAGGACAGGGCGCGACAGCAAAGCTTATCTGGTGTGTTTTTGACAGAAGTTCGTCTGCTTAGGGGAAGGAAGGAAAGGAAAGGTTGCGGCCCGCGCGATATGGCGGCCCGCACTATTGCGTGCGGTGCGGAGACATCGGCGCCGAGTCGATAGCTCCGCAGTCTTGCGGCTCTCACGGCGACCCAAATGCCTCTGCGAGACAGACCGTGAGCAGTGTGTGGATCGCGTTGGTACCCTGCAGAGCGGGCACCTCCAAAGCGAACAACGCGGCCTCCGCGTGCCCTCAACGACGCGCGGAGTGATCTGTTTCAAATCCGTGTGTTGGCGATTTGGGTTGAAGGTATACCTCATTCCTTCGATTGCCGATTGCGGTGAGCGGTCTTGTATTGGTAGGTGGTTAGGGGGGCTGCTGTGATCATACTGTTCGTTTGTCCAATGGGGACCCTCGATGGGGGCTCAGCTAGGGGGCGCAGCTAGGGCGGCGCGCGATTGCCTTTGTGGGGAGCGTGGATGGGGAACAGGGCTGCCGCAGCCCTTTTGCGCGCTCCCTGTGTGCGTTTGGTATAGAGCAAGAAAACCCGCCGTGTAATTGTGCGAATGTGTGTGTACGTGTGTGCCTCTCTCTGACGGAACGATGTGTGCGTGTGTGCCGTAGTTCGCGGAGCTCTTGTGTTGTAGTTCATGCTGTGCGAGGCAACTTGGTTGGAGCAACTGGTTGGGTGCGAGGCAACTTGGTTGGAGCAACTGGTTGGGTGCGAGGCAATTTGGAACCCATGATAGGATCCGCGGAGGGTGGCCGCCGCACTTCGCTGGAGCAGCAGCAGGAGAAGGAGGGATTCCTCTGCCTGCCTGCCGGGATGAAAGCCTCAGGTCGAGTCGGCGGGTAGCGTGAGGGGGTTCTGGGATGGACCGCGTGAAAGGGTGTCGTGTCGCAGCAGGAGTATCCGTAGGAGGGAACGCTGCACCCTTCCGTGGGGTACCTGTTCTCCGCTCTGCCGGTGCCCGGTGAAATGCATGCACCCCTGCCAGTCTCAGCTCTAGAGCCCCAACCAAGGTGGCCTGCCAGTCTCAGCTCTAGAGCCCCAACCAAGGTGGCGTAGGTTTGTATGACGGTTGTAGTAATATCGGTGTCACCCATGGGGGTTGCAGCCTTGGATTACCGTACACTCGCTGTCCCGCCCACGAAGTCTATTAGATGCCCCGCATGACCACCATGGCTACACCCCTCCTGTTCCCCAGTCCAGTCCAGTGGGCAGTAGGGCAGCCTCGTGGGGCGACCCGCCGGCAGCAACGGATTGTGGAAGTGTGCGCTTCCCGCGGGAGCGTTCGAAGCAAGCTGACGCTGGCAGCGAGGTGTCGTATCATGCCATAGGATCCCCCATCCTTCATCGCGCAGTCAGTGACAGCGCTGAACCAGGCAGACCACATGACAGATGATCCCGAAACCATCGATTTACAATCGCCCGCGTCGCATGTCCCTGGCCGCGCACTGTCGCGTCTGTCAAGTCACTCTTATGTCACCCGTGTCATACCCCTGCTGCCTCCCCGGCTCCCCTCCCCCCCCCGCAAAGCCCCCATCATCACTCGGCGTGCACCTCCAGTGCGAACATGTCCCCCAGCCGCTGGTTGTTGCCGTCCAGGCCCCCGTGCACCAGCAGCCGACCATCCGGCAGCGTGCAGCTGGCGAACCAGCCGCGCGGCCCGGGGGACTCGCCGCCAGCCTCCACCGCCCGCCAGCCCGTGCCCTTGCCACCAAAGTACTCGCCGTACGCCTGAAGGCTGCTGCAGAAGTCGCCGGCGCCGTCGTGGCCCTTGTCCGAGGGGTCCACCTCACCGCCGTACACCAGCAGCGCGCCCGCGTCGTTGCAGTTGGAGCGGCCGCAGGTGTGGGTGCCGCCGCCGAAGACGCTGCGCGCGGCCAGCTTGGTCGGAGCGGCGGTGGCGGGCTCCGGGGCGGCGGGAGGGGAGCAGGAGGTGCAGCTGGGGCCGCACCAAGCGTCCTCGGCGATCCTGGTGGCGGTTTGCAACACACGACCCCGTGCAGTCCCGGGGTTTTGGTTTCGTCAAGACGACACGCCCATCCGTGGCCTTCGGAGCAGGTCGGAACCAGAAAGGGGATTTTGAGGTCAGGCAGCCTTGCTCCGCAGAACCGGCGCTGGCTTGGCTGCCTCGCGCGGCTGTCACCCGCAGTCCCCAGCAGTCGTAGCAGCTTCCCGGCCCCCCTTGTCCCCGACCTCTGCGCAGGGTTGCCTTCTACTCCCATGAGCAACGGCTGCTGCCTCCGCTCGACCCCGGTCTGTTAGCCGTATCCGTTTGCCCTGCCCACCAGCTCAACAACATGCCCCATCATGCGTCCACTGGCACTGCCCAGCTGGGAGTCCCAGGACGGCCCAGGCTAGGCCGCCCTTGCCCTTGATAACTACGTTCCCCTCGCCCTTGGCAGGGCTTCCCAGCCCCGCAGGCGCCGTTCCGGGTTCATTAACCGCAGCCCCCGCACCCCACCTCCCCCGGGTGCCTCACAGACCGACCTGTAAAAGTGGGTGTCGTCCAGCTCCCGGCCGCAGAAGCCCCCAATGACGTACAAGACCCGTTGGTCGCCGCCCGCCAGGAGGCACGTGCCGCCGCGGCCCGGCACCGTGTCCGCCGGCGGCGTCGCCAGCTTGCGCCAGCTGTTCGTACGAGTGTCGTACTCGTACAGGTCGTTGAGGCGGCCCTCCTCGCCGCACCCGCCGAACACGTACAGCTTGTCCCCCACGGCGGTCATGGCGTGATAGGAGCGCTTGGGCGGCAGGTCGCCGGTGGGCTCCAGGGGGGTCCAGGTGCGGGTGGCGGTGTCGAAGGCGTACAGGTCGTTGCTGGCGCCCTCTCCCATGGCCAGGCCGGACCTGGGGCCGTGGAGAGGATTTAGGAGCTAGGACAGAACCTCGGGGTCGGGGTCGGGGTCGGGGGTGGGGTCTCGCTCCAGGAGGGGCGCTCCGTGCCGCAGGCCCCTGCCTGGTCCCGCCTCAGCGACGCGCATCGGTTGGGACTGTGGCCCCGAACTATTGTGGGTCAGGTAGCACTCCGCAGCAACACGGAGAGGCCCTCCCCCAGCTGCCCCAGCCAGCCGCCTCGTACTCACCTGCCGCCAAAGACATAGAGGGTCGGGCCGACGGCAGCGGCGGCGTGCGCCACGCGCGGGCTGGGCGGTTCTCCCTTGGCGTCAACGACACGCCAGGTGCCATCTGCAATGGAATACTCGTACAAATCGCTGCCGATTGGAACCCGCGGGTCATGCTCGCCCCCGAACAGAAAGACTTTGTCCCCGACAACTGTAATCGAGTGACTGGACCTCTCGACCGGCACAGTGCCGGCCTGGGGGAAGCGTGCCCAGCGCATCTTTGTTTGTTTAACACAATAACTGGATTGCAGATGCAAGTCGGTCACACTTCAGGAATGCCTTGTGCTGATCACGAGCCGGTTTCGGAGGCAATGGTTGTAGTATCTAGTATGGGCTGTGGGGTGTTGCATATCAAATCTTGATCCTTGATTTAGGCTAGCGAAAAATCAAATAAGCGCGCTCGCAGTGTTTCCGGGTGTACTTGCCCAATCTAAGCAATCAATAGAGACAACGGTCAGACAGGAAGAGTTTCCTAACGACCGTATCAGCCACCACGCCTGTGACTATCATCTGTGATTGCGGAACTGATCACATACCACTTATATCGGCTATCATCTTGCGGGTTTCTGCGCAGTGCGCATTGTCAGTGCTCTATGAGGTCAATTCATCACAGAGATGGCAGTGTGGCTGCTGCTTCACCACAATGATGCGACGTCGGCAATCGTTTTTGTTCGTTGATAGTAACGGAGTAACGAACCGACGACCAGCCTCCCAAGTGTCCCAAACACTGGATTGTAATTCGTCACAACAGCTCGAATATTCATGCTTGTTGAATTTGGGGCAGCAATTTAATTCCCCATTACTTTCCTGTCGATCCTTGCCTGCAAACTTGAGATGTTACAAGTTGGGTTAATAGCTTACAATGCCTAGTTAGTTCAACGTTTCAAATAGCACAGTGTTCGGACAGAAGCTCGTTTGGAGAAATGAGCGCGCGGCAAACCGCGAGGCACAGCCTGAACATTGTGGACCGACCGCTGTCAAAAAATCGATCGGAGGCAGGTTGTGAACATCCTTCTTGGATTTCCAATGCTTTGATTACTCACTTCGCCTCTGGTTATGCAGGTGCCAACTGTAAGCCTGAGCGCTTTTGCGTATCTGTTCAGCGAGTACATCCAATACTTGGTGGACAGGGCGAATAGCATTAGCGAACTCGAAGACAGGTGTGCTGGAGGTGTGCGACAGTCCCGGACCAGACCACCGTTAACCAACCCAACCGGTCAGCATCCCAGTCCGTGACCTCGCTTATGCAAAACGCAAAGCGGCCTGCTCACTTTGCACCACCGCAGCCGCATCACCCCGGCGCTCTATCTTTAACAAAGCCATGCACGTAGTCGACCCGCATCCTGATCTTGCGGGCCCGGCGGGCCCCGGTCCCGAGCTCCGACTGGGCGTCGTCTTCGGCCTGCAACTCACGCGGAGTGTGCACCTGCCACTGCGCTGTCGTATGCAACCGGGCCCCTTCTGACCCCAGGCTTGAGAAAGTCGGCTTTGAGGTGGGCATCCGGGTCCTCGAACTGCTGTCGTACCGGGAGAAGGTGCTCCGCCGTAAGACGGACGTGCTGGACATCCTCCGCTTCATCCACGGCCCCGCGTGGCAGTACCTGTTCGGGAAGACCGCGGACGACCTCCAGCAGGCGGCAAACGTGCGTGCGGGCGTGGGCTGGCGTGGGCGGGGCCGGCTGCTGCCACTGTGCGGAGAGGAGCGGGAGGGGACCTGGAGCGGGATTATCTCAGGATCGCGTGGAACGTGATGTGGGGCAGGGATACCGTGCATGCGTGGTTCGTTTAGTTTGGTTTACGAGGTGTATTCTCTGCTGCTCTCACATCGCCATGGACACTTGCCTGGGGCACAGTTGTAAGGTGGAGGGCTGGCGGTCTTTCCATTGTGTCCGTGTGCGCACTGGGGCCAGGCGGACGACGAGTACTACATCCGCGACTACGACCTCCTCGTGTCCCGTTACATATCCGTACCACGTTCGTACGAGCCGTTCAATCCGGGGACGCTGGCGGCAGGCATGATGAGGGGCATGCTCGACAGCGCGGGCTTCCCGGCCAGGCAAGTCGCGGGACTGCCGCGCGCTCATGCAAGCGCATGCCGGGACGCTTGCCTGTGGATGACCCATTCGCATTATGCTGGGATGACACGGTGGGGCACCGAACCGTGCGCCGCAACCGGCGCGACATCGGTTGTTGTCACCCGCCTCCACGACAGCGAGTGACGAGCAGGGCTTGCGCGCTGCGTGTGCCGGTGACAGGCCTCCTCAGGACCGCGACGACCTCCGTCTGACCAGCTCGACGAGTCTGCCTAGGACGGTCCGGCCGTCCAGCGCGGCCGTCCCGTCCCGTCCTGTTCCGTCACCGGGCTGTTGACACACACTCTGTTGCATTTCTAAACACACACTCTGCGGGTCGGGGTACCTGACTGACTGGCTGACGACTGACTGACTGGCTGATTGACTGATTGACTCAATGACTGGCTGACTGACTGGCTGGCTGACTGCAGGGTCACGGCGCATTTCGTGGCGCATAAGGACCGGCAGCGGCCCATCACCACCTTCATGATCAAGCTGGAGCCGTCTGTGATGCAACGGCAGGCGTATCTCGAGGCGGCCAAGAAGGGATGAATCCCGCGAGGACGCCCCCATTAGGGTGTTGTGTGCTCGATCGGCGCATGTGCACTCCGGATTCAGTCACGCCGTTTACGTGTGACGGTCGTATCACTGCGCTTCAGGCAGCATTTGCCTTGGTTCATGTCTGTGTTTCTTTGGTTTGTGAGGGAGCCAACGGTTAGATTGCGAGTGGGGTGTTCCGCCGCAATATGCGGTCAAGTGCGTTCTAACTGCCGCCCCGCCTTTGTGAGGGTGAGCAATCGAACCTGAAGTGTGGTGAGGTGGCAACTAGTGGGTTGCGTTGCGCTTGTCATTCCCTTTTAAGCAAATGCAATTATGATGTAATTGCTGGTAGAATGTGTGAATAGCAGCGTCGCGTGGCGGAGAGACTCCTTTCGTCTTCACGACCTCGAGTGGAGGTGCGAACTATGTGGTCGTACGCCTGTGCTTGCGCCTTATGGGCCGAACGCGTGCAGCAGCGGCATGCGCCGCACTCTCTTCCGGGACGCGGAGAACCTCCTTCCAAAAGCGCCGGACCTGGCTGGCTCCGACGCCGCCTGCCGCAGGGGCCGCAGCGATCCCCTCATGCGGCCCCTAAGGGGGCAGCACTCAGCCTCCAACAGCCGGTCAGGACGCAGTCCGGTCATGTAAGTAAGCCGCTGAACATGACCGCGGCTCCCAGCCGCCTGAACACATATCATGGATGCGCGCCGTAGTACTGCGGTAGTGCAGAGTGCTCCATAACCGCCAGCAGCCATAGCGTCAACTCCCCGCGATGGGGCTCTCCGACCCGTAGCCCGTACCGCATCCTCTTCCCACCCAAACTCTAGTGAACCAGATCCCGCGGCCGCGTCACCTTGCCACTAACGGGCCGTCCGCCCGCGTATCGCATCCTCTTTCTCCATAAAGCCCTCGCTTGTGGGCCGTCGCGGCCCACATGCGGTGAGGCCATCGCGATTGCCAGGTCCGATCGAGAGGATCCAAGTTCGCACCGACTTGCGCCGACCAATTGCCCCTCTTTCACCGCCTTCCCAACGACACCCACTTTCCTGGGGCGCATGCGCCTCCCATCTGAATCTCCGCCATCCAGTCGGCCGCCACTCTTCTCAAGCCACCGGCGACGTTAGGTTCCCCACAGTACGCCGTGCCGCGGCTGAGGTTGTGGAGGCGGCCATGACAACAACCTCAGCAGCCGCCGCTCAGCCACTCTCCCTACCTCTCTCCCTCTCTGAGGCGCAGGACAGCCCACCCATTCTCCGTCCCTCCCCGAATAACCCACCCGACTGAAGCCATGTGCCGTACATGGGTGGAAAAGGCGTCCGCAGACAGCCATCGCGGAAAAGGCGATACCAACAAACCCTTGGCCGCCAACTGAACCTCCTCCACCGGGGCCGCCATTCTCAAGCCGTGCGTGGGTGCATTCCGTTGCCTCTTGCCTGTCGCCGCCGCCGCCGCCGCCTGCCCGCGCGGCGGTTCCACAGCCTGACGGCGGGGCCTGGCGGGACCATCTGGCTGACGAGTCGATGCAGGCAGGTCTGTTTGCCGTGCGTAAACCGCCATGCAGTGCCACTGCCGGTCGTGTTCCATCGCGGGAGAGGTGCCGTCCCAACGCAACACCGCTGAGTCGGCGGCACCCCGGGGACAGGGGGCCGTGAATCGGCGGTGCGACCGCCACCCCCACACAGCGACACGCTCCTCCGGCTCCCCCGACTCCGCTTCGTCCTCCTCGGGTGCAGACCCGCTGTCCGTCGTCTCCACCCCGCCCCGGCTGCTTACCCCTACATCTCGATATGGCACCACCCACCCGGGGGTCCCCGGGCGGCTGCTGCCACTGTGCGGAGAGGAGCGGGAGGGGTTATCTCGCTGTGGCAGGATCGCGTGGACAGTGGGGCAGGGAGAGCTCGCGTGGTTCGTTTAGTTTGGTTTACGAGGTGTATTCTCTGCTGCTCTCACATCGCCATGGACACTTGCCTGGGGCACAGTTGTAAGGTGGAGGGCTGGCGGTCTTTCCGTGTGCGCACTGGGGCCAGGCGGACGACGAGTACTACATCCGCGACTACGACCTCCTCATGTCCCGTTACATATCCGTACCCCGCTCGTACGAACCGTTCAATACATAACAAGTTAGCCCCGTTTGCGGAGCACAGGGGCATTAAAACGCAAGGGGCCCAACCCCACCATCAGTCTGCGTTCGTCAACCAGGATCCTGTACCAGGAACCATCACGACGCACGGGTCTGAGCACCTGCACGAGGTGTAACACCTCAGTACGAGACACTGCATCGCCACACATGCACTCGTCGCATGGTTCCTGTTCACGAACGCAGAGCTCCACAGTGAAGATGAGCCCCCAATGCACGCATAGGTTGTCTCCTCAAGACTGCCAACCGACCTGACAACCGCACAGGGCCGCCCCTTCCATCCGGACGTCTCAGGCGCCGTGAACCCCAACGCCATCCAGCCAGCAAAATGGGAGGATGGGACATGAGGCCGAAGCACCGTCCGTGGATTTGTAATTCAGATAAAGAAACATAGTGCGCTACAGCATGCGCCAACGCACGAGCAGAAATGCAACATGCGTGTCATGGATGTGGCACTCTACCACGCGTACGACGAGGGGCCCAAGCACTGCAGTGTTTCTGGTGTCGCGCCACGCAAACCACTCGTCCAATAGGCCAACGTGACGGAAGGCACCGATGAACTTTCCACAGCCCTTGAGCCCCCGGACAGATCATAGCGCATGTTCGGAAGGAAGAAGCACACACCACACACGACAACAACTTCGCAAGTCCTGGCTTTCCATGTCGTGCTACTAGGCATGCGGCCATGTCACATCCGCGCTCACGCTGACAAATACCGATGATGCGCTTCTGTTGCCCCGAGTCTATCCCTTGTAGACCAATTGCGCAAAACCCGCAGATCCGGAGCAGCAGTCTTCCGGCGGAAGCCTCAAACTGCTCGTATCTGCGTTAGTGCCCAACTCCACACGAATTATAGGCTTGCATATCGTGCCTGCAAGGCAACACCGTGCATTTGGTGGCGTACCAAGAAACAGAGAGATTTATCATCCCCGCTGTTGATGGCCAACCAGTACTGGGGCGAGATGCACCGACATTCGGACGAGCTTGGTTCCCATACACCGAGGCCCCCGTTCCACGCGCAGACCACGACGGAATGAGATAACCCCGTCTGTACAACAACTAAGCTCGAACCCCTGTGTTCAGCAGCTCTGCGCTTAACACTTGGACGCCTCGTCCCGGACAACAGTATCAACACCGGGAGACGCCTCCAAGTCACCACGATCCGCAGCGTGTAGAGGTATACCCTGACCCTGCACCCGTCACACTTGGACGATGTTCCCGCTACACCTGCAACCGAGCAGATGGGCATCATCGCTGCAACTCTCACCGCTATCCTCCCTGCACGCTACAAAACCACTCTTTTATCTGGGAAGGGAAAACAACCATGTCCGCGTAAAATGGTGTCCAGCGAGGCCCCCATTCGGATGACGCATATCCTTCGGGGTACATGAAAGCATGCAGACCTCAACAGACCGGAGCCCGAATCATCAAGCCCAGGCTGTCGTAGGACGCGCCGCCATCAGTGATAACGTCACTCGGGTTGTCACAACTTGCACGCATCGCAATGCAATGCCACGTGGCGGCACTCGTCAAAGAATGGGTGGTAAGTAAGCACACCTGCCCAAGCAACACGACCCTGACACGGAAGAACAGCTATTGTCGACGCTATCTTGTTACGCAACCACGCTACTCACGCGATGCAACTACCCCTAAGATCCTATTCAGTCAAGCATACAGAAAATCGCACACCATGTCAACCAGCTGATTCAACACGACACGTCCCCGGGTGCCTTGAGCGTGGATCCACGCATGAAGCACTTGGTTGCACCTCCTCAACGGGTGAGACCCCACACTTCAGATGCAGGAACTCGTGCGGGTTGATAAAAGTCCTATACATCGTTCATGTCCTCAGCACCCATAGCCTCAGCCTGTGTTGGTCGAAAGTGGCAAGGATGGGCGCGTGTCAGTTTCGTTGTGCACACGACAGTGCGGCAAATCAAGGAACCGTTCAACCTTTCAGCTTGTGACACTGGAATGCTGTCCCGTCTCGTACCTGCGGGATCATGCCGGGGATAGCCGCTAACACGCGTTGCCTGGTCTCGCGCTGCTCCACCACCTGCTTCTCGACATCCTCCGCGAACAACTCCGCGTTGTCCTGCGGATTGTACGACATTAGTGTATGCTGGTCATACGCTTTTCGAAAACTCAGGCGTAAAAGAAATTCATTACCGATCTCACCTGGCTGGCGAACTGCTTCGTCTGAACCAGGAAATCTCGGAGATGATGCTTGAATGCCGAGAAATCCTTGTACTCAAACATGCCAGACACGCAAGCGCTGACCTGCACAAATCGTCGCCACACATACGACAGTGTTCAGACTTCATCAAAACTGTAACATCCGTTACGTGCATCATGTTGGGTGACATTGCAAACTCAGGCAACGGAATTTTGCCATGCCTACCCAGTTGCAAATCCCACAACAAGCGTCGCGCTGTGCTATGTGCATGTGCCCTTCAGTGACAGGGTACCACGCACCTGGGCCTGCGTCAAGTTCGGGAAGGATGTGGAGAGCAGCCCGACGACATGCACCCTGACGAAGGCCGAATTCGTAGGGAAAGCGTTGGCACCTTTGGACGCGACATCCCACAGCGGCGCCTTGATAACGTTGGCATCCAGGATTGTGAACAGGTGGTGCAGGATCCGCGCCTGGCTTTTGAAGCCTGGCTTGTGGAACGAATCTGAGGAACCAAACACACCAAAGCATGTCGGAATATTTCATCACCCGATGCGTTTCAGGTCCCCGCAACAGGCCAACAAGCCAGGCATCAAAGCAAGCAGGAGCTTTGCGATGCCATACTACACATCTAATGCGTTAAATGCGTGTGAGGCGTACGTCACAAGCAGTTAGGTCAGCCGTGTCAGGCGCCCTTGCATAACCACTACAAACCCGTCCAATCCCGGCTGCGACTGTGTTGGAATCCATGACACTGCACGTAATCATTATCATTGCCACGCACCCGTCATAACAGCCAGGATCTCGTTCAAGAGGTGAAGATAGTAAGTTTGGTGGAATTGTGTGGCATACTCGGATCCCGCGAACTGCACTAGCAAGTCGTGCAATAACGCCAGGCCCGTCTCAGCGACGTTTCGCTCCGTGTGACGGAAAGCCCACACAATCGAGTCGATGACCAGCTTTAACTGCGCTGCGCTCATCATGAAGAGTGTGCTGCACGATTCAGGGTGGGGGACGGTAAAGGCGTCAGTCATCAGAGCAGGCCCACGGACCATACTGCCAGGTGCAAAGCGACGACAGACGTACAATGCATGTGCGCTGACGCCCAGTAGAGGTCAGTCGCTGATACCCCTGGAGGACTCGAGACACGGTCACAGCCTCCCCTTTCAGCAAGACACGCACTTGAAGCACGAGTTGACGATTGCATGGAGCAGTGCGAAGAACTGAAGACGGTGCTCCGGGTAGTCCTCGAAGTTCCGTGTGATCATCGTCAGCGTGCATTCAAACAACGCCTCGAACACGCGTGGGACCTCGGGCTCCATGAGCTGGCGCAGCTTGTTGATGATGGCCGCCATTAGGCTGAGCACTTCGGCGTCTCTGTATGCAGCGAATATATACGACAGCACATCGTGACTGTGCACTCACGCAAGACGCGAACCTTTAAACTCGCGTGCGAACTGAATCCGAGGAGCACCTCATACCTTGCGTCTGGTACGCTCCTTGCGTAGTCTCCTAGCAGCGGGTCCATCATCGCCGGCACATAGGTTGCCGCGAGGAGCTGTGGATCGTCGCACTTGTCAACGAACGTCTCAATCAACTTCAGCGCTACCTTCTTAACGCTCCGCATGTACTTCACGAAGGTGCTCCTGCATGACAGATGTTGATCGATTCACAAGGCGCAACCAAGCAGCAAACAAGATCGTATGGGGTTTGTCTTCGTTCGCCGCACCTGGCCGCGTTCGCGCCGCCCGCCGCAATCGCCTGGCTGATCAGCTCGCTGTACAGCCTGTACACCTGCGAACCGAACATAACCCATCATGATGGGCAAGAAAATGCGCAAGTCGCAGCACGAGAGCGGTCCAGATGCCGTGCGAGCATTCCGTGTGTAGTTAATACCTCAACGTGCCAGCCGTATCAGTGGGACACTCGACGTTTCTGGTACATCAAAGGCAGGCAGTCCGGCGTCCTCTTTCCGGTACAGCAAAAGCCGACAGTCCGACGTACCTGTAGCATATCTGCGAAGACGACGTTGAACTGCACCAAGAACGGTTGACCAAGCGAGGTGCACACCGAGACGTTGGTCTGCAGTACGTTCTGTATGGACTTGATGACCTCCTGCTGTTTCAGGACCTCCGGATTCGCGTGCGCCTGGGCGAGGATTTGGCTCCAGGTCGTGTTCGGCGGTCCCATCAGCCGGTGCTGCGTCCAACGGGACAGTTGGGACGGGTCTTCTCCGTCGGAGCATCCCATGGTATTTATCGTAATCGGTGATCCAGTCCTATGACTGGCGCCCCGGAATGGCCGTCACACCAACCTACCAACAGATGTCATGCGGGACCGTGACCTGCGCCAACACAGAACGTCCCGTACAGACGCATACTTTAATTCACCGTCTGCCTCACCAAGTAATCGTCCCGTTTCGCCGGATCAGATTCTGCGCCGATCATCAAACCCACGGCCTCATAGAAGGTGTGGATCTGGTGAGGCTGGAGGTCCTGGATTGTTTCCGTTAGGCCGTTTAGTAGCTCGCATATGAATGGCTCGCGCTCCTGGACCTGGATCCAATTCGTATAGAGGGCAACGTATGCTTAACCGGCAAATCTCTCGCGAACAGAAGATGATTCTGATGCCTGTACCAACGGCAGCAAGCTGGCCAGCAAGTCTGCATGATATGAAGATGGGCCCTGCATACCTGCAACACGACGAACTTCCGCCGGCACTTGTTGCAGATCTTGAGGAACGTGTCACAAGCCATGTCCTGGTAATGACATGGAACGGCGGCGATACAGGCGGGCAAGCCTTCAGATGGACGACAAGAGGTGGATAGGGTTTGTTAATGAGTTACTCGGACAGGGATAATCAGTTCGGATTGCAACCAGCCCATGGGCAGCACCCCTGACGTGCACTGACTGACAGTCCCCCCGGTTAGAGCTTTGGAGACACGACAAGTGAGCGCGACCAAGGAAGGCTGAGGGTACGCCCACCTGCACTCCCGGATGCGTCTCGTGCATGAACTCGAAGAGCTTGTTTACGACCGTTTTCAGAAACTTCCAGTGAGCGCGCAGGAACTTCGGATACTGGCCCACAACGTACCTGCGAGGGAAGGTAGAGTGGAGATTAATAGGCATGTCAACGAAGCCACACCCGGTGTCTGCATGCAACCTCAGCGTCTAAGCCACGAAGCCCCCGACAGCGTCGCTAGGTTTCACCTAACGCGCACCTTAACACGTACTTACATGAATGAATGAATGAACGTTACAGCGGACCCCAAAGGACTTACATGATGTTGGACGCAATAACGGCCTTGTTGTCCTTGCCGCGTGTCACTTCACAGAGGTTCAGCAAATCTCTGATGACGGTGACCAGGAAGCGGTTTTCCTGTGCATCGCCACCAGGCAACCCCTCAGCGCTTGGACACAGAACTTCAGTCCTGAGAATGAACGGCTCTTCTCAGGCGCCAAAAAAGTTCGCAACACAACCCTGTCGTACCTGCTCATCCGCCATGGATCCAGCTATTGAACCAATGGCCCAGCATAGGGTGTTGAGGGCGCCCCACGTCCACTTGGCGCCTGCTAGCTGCTTTAGAACCGAAATGACGGTTGCATGCACGGGGAGCAAACAACGATAGTAATTCAGCACAGGTTTTGTTACCCGAATTCCCCGCAGTCAATATCCGCCGACATTCGGGCGAACTGTACGGCGGACGCTCCAATAACAGGGCGAACTGCACAGCAGACGCCCCAACAACGCGGAAGCAAGGACAAGTGCAGTCAACAGCACATGCCTTGCTGTCAGCCCAACCCCATGCCTCCCCGATCACCCAACGCCGCACCTGCATGCGCAGTTTTTCTAACATCTGCTGCTCCGTGTCGTCGTAGTCAAGATGGCAAAGGTACACTAGGGTCTCCCGCATGGACTTGTACTGTGCCAAAACGTCGTTGTCTTTCATCGTCTCACGGACAATGTTACCGTTTTCATCCTCTACGACAATGACCTGCCACACGGAGCCAAACGATCAGGATGAAGCTTCGGTCTGGCGTCATAGAGCCAAATCTCACCAACTGCATTATAAACGTTGGGCAGGGGTTTGCCCTCGAGTGCCCTCAGCCCCCACACGCAAAACACATACCTCCTCCGGCTTTGCCATCCGGCAGATCATCAGCTGGCGTAGCTTAGAGAGAATAGGGCGATAGAGCATTTTACGGCCACCCGCAGCTGGTGCCACGCCGTGCGTTGCGGGCGGAGCGAACATGAAAGTTACGCCAGTAGGGTCCGGGCCCGTGCACGATGACGTGTAGATGTCCGGCACGAAGAAGTTCCTGTAAAAGACCGCCAGTCCGCCAACTGACAGCGTCATCATCCAGCGTCACCATGCTTGCACGGCTGTAAAGGCAATAGCATATTTGCATGTGCTCATCATGACGTTTCCCATCATCCGCAAGCGGCCGTCCCGCTCCGTCGTGTGTGGAGGACGAGCCACATTCCTCCACAGAGTCCCCTAAATACCCCAGCTCACCAGTAGTCCAAGCATGTCTTAAAGACTTCCGTGTTGTCGACATACGAAATGTTCACAAGGTAGTCCAGCCCCGCAAGCAGCTGCGCTTGCGTTTCCGGCGTCTCCAAGATACCGATGTGCGCCTGGAACGTTGTGGGCGACAAGCACCGGGACAAAACAGCGCACGAGTTGCGTGAGTCCCTCCGTTTCCAAACCGCAGCGTGAGTCCCTCCTTTCCAAAACCGCAGTAACAACAGACGTGTCTACCATAGTTTCCAGCAAAACTTGGACCAGGCGAGCCCGCCAAGTGCCAGCCGAAAGCTCCTCGGATTCGGCCGGGAAACGCGCACATGTTGCCGTATTCAACTCGGTTTGGTGGCGAACCCCACAGTGCTGTGATTTAGCCAGTTTGAACGAGCCCTCAATGCCGGACCCGCAGGGTCGAATACCTAACCTTAAAGAAGCTTGTGAAGAAGAGCGCCAGATTCTGCACGAACTTCTGCTGGTCGTCAGTTCCCTTCTCATATGCTTCCGGGATATTGACGGACGGCGGCACCACCAGCACCAGCTGCCGCATGAAGTAATCGTAAAACTTGGCAAACTGAGGGTTAAACTCGGACGCCATCTGCAAGGAACCGACCTA
Organism: Eudorina sp. 2006-703-Eu-15; assembly: GCA_003117195.1. NCBI lineage: Eukaryota > Viridiplantae > Chlorophyta > Chlorophyceae > Chlamydomonadales > Volvocaceae > Eudorina > Eudorina sp. 2006-703-Eu-15. The sequence continues at coordinate 316,255 of BDSI01000119.1, forward strand.
GACGGACGAATTGGGACCCCGGGTGCGAGAGCGGATTGTTACCAACCATGAATTGCACTAGGCCGAACGAGCATACAACTGAAATGCGCACAGAAAGAGCGCAATCCATAACCCGGTGAGCTCCAGCTGTCTCTTCCCCGGGGACACACCAACCCATGCACATTGCAGCCCCGGCTTGCACTGCAGTTTGATGGAGCCCATAATGCGTCAGGGTACCGCGACCGGATCCACACATGCCTTACCTCCGTAAGGCACTGCAACGCTACGTTGCGGAAGGGCGCCTGCGGGAACAGCTGCAGCAACATCTCCAGGAGGTTCCCCTCGAAGATGTAGCCCAGGGGCACCCATGTCAAATACACGCTCAGCGTGTCCAGCGTGGCCCGTATCAGCTCCGGTTTCCGTGTGTTATTCAGCACGAACACGCACAGCTCGTGGATAGCTTTGAATTCCACCGTCAGCGTCTGCTTCAGCTCCTTCGTTTTCGCCTGAGTCAAGTCCAGACGTGCAAAATCGAAGACCTCTTCGCTGAGCAGCTTCAGGATTTTCATGCTGTTCTCACACAGCGTTTCGCTGGTGCGAGAAGCTGCCACGAGGTCTGGGATGAAGCTCTTCCACCTTGCTGGCCAATCATGCTTAAGGATTTGTACCAAAAGAATGTTCAACTTGTTGACAAAGGTGCTCTCCTTCCGAAAAAGCTCCTCGGACGTAGAGAACCTAATAATCAAATTGGAAAGATAATTCTTAATTCCCTCACGCTGCTCCAGCGGAAGCGCTCCCCACTTGAACCGAATTACGCTCTCGAGGATCTGCGCCAAGAGCGCATTCGCTTAGCTACACGCTGTGTTACCCAGCTTATGTCAGCAATTTGTCACAACCTGTAGCGCGAAGTACTTCGTTGGCTGGTTTTGGGACACCTCCAGGATGGTGTCAACACGCGTCCAGGCCTGCGGGTGCTCCTGGAACTCCAACAAGAGCTTCTCCGCTGCAGCCCTCTGCGATGATATCGCCGCGTCAGTCCCTCTGCTCCATCTTGAAGGCGCAATTTCGTTCCCACCTGCTGCTCGCCACCCACGACAGACTGCATGCTGAGGTTCACCGTTGCGTCAAGCAAGCTGACGTCTATCGCCTTGCTGAAGTCCAGCAGCGCTGATGCCTGCGCCACGTCCCCCATGCTGCCGCCGCTTTCCCTTTCCCGCGCCAAAGGCCAGTGAGTGAAACGATCGGCGTTCAAAGGGGTCTAACCCTGCTCCATAGAACAAGTTTGCAAGGTACTACGACGACTGCAACAAGATCAGTGCCTGCTCTCAAAAATGTCCAGTTTTGCCTTCAGCCCAGTGACGAACCGGACTATCAAACCGCCGTACAAGTGTCAAAAACATATAACTCATTACCTCAAGAAATCCATCAGAATTTTCCTTATAATTTGACTGTAATGATGGGGTTCCATCGGGTCCACGGCAGTTTGTAAGAAAATGCCTCTTAATTTTTTTAGTTTTACTGTATGCTCGCTCCTCGCCGAGAGAAGTGATTAGATGTTGTTACACACGGCTGACTGTGCGCTAAATAACTTCGTGCATACATCCGGGCTTGGTTACCTCTGCCGTGGGGAATAGATGGGCCAGAAGGCGGTAAGGGATACGTCGGCCAAAAGATGTTCGTGTGGTGATGCCAACTCATTTGGCGCTAAAGGCCCATGCACCCCAAAAGGCAGGTCTCCGGGTCTCGCCGTCGGTATGCACCGTTATGCACCTGTACGCGCGGTCCAAGAGTTGGCCCTGTGCAAACAAGTCTTGAGTACTTGTCCGAGCGATGACGAGGATGAAGATAGGCAGTTGTAGGCAGAACTAAAAACTGCGGTTATGAAGCCGTGCGCAAATGCATGCAGATGTACGGCACCGTCGAATGCGTTTCAGGGGTTCATGAAAAGCCTGCCTCCAAGCGGAGAGTCCGAAAGTTCCATAGCTGAAGGTCTAGCTGGTAGCTGTTCATTCGAGCGATCCGTGATACACAGCGGACCTGAGTGCAACGGCCGCTGGCCCCTGCTGGACCCATGGAACACTGCTCAGACACGAACAGCTAGCTCAAGATTTGCGAATCCAGGTCACCTCTCCTTTGCCGTAGCCTTCGTACGAACTCTCCTCTCCGCCCTTCTTGTATAGGCGCATCCAAGGACCGGCCGGCTCCGAACAACTTCAGCGCTGAGGCATGTGCCTTAGCGTCGTCTTTAGCCGCATGTGACCGCATTCGCAACAGTCGTGGCTGTGGCATCATGTGGACACATCCACGGCATTCAGAATCTTCAGTTTCATGTTCGTGTTTCATTTCCAACAGCGAACAGCATCTCCTGACCTCACGCCCGCCTTACACGCCATTATCACTCGCGGGGCATTTCCTTTCGCGCCGAAGCCGCCTTCGGAAACTGCATCCGAACTGCTCAGTCCAACTCTTGAGTCACACCTAACGCGCAGTAAGAGGTGCCCGTTTCCCGACCCATGGCCGCCACCGCCGGACACCCGTGGGGTGTTTGGGGCCGCAACGGCAAACAAGGATAAAAGCTGAGCCATCCCGTCCAGGTAGTAAAAAACGTAGTCACTCCGCGGGATGCAACCTGCTGAACCCTGCAGCACCCGTACCCGCTGGGTAGCAGGCGGCATGCCTGATGCGGAACTCGGCCCTCGCATGTGTTATACACCATGAGGTGGTCACAGTGCCGCCGCAACCCAACCACGACCGCACCCAGCCTTCCTTTCCCAATACCCGAACTTCCGCGGGCCCCCCAAGGTCCTTGCTCGCGCGTCACCCACACCACGACATATACACCAACCTAAGCAGTTACCTACAGTGCATCATCGCCCGTCCGCATACCCCAGAGCGACCTGCATTCCCCGCAATCCGTTGCCATATGCTGGTCAACTTTGACAGGAATGTGGTTTGACACGCTTGTTGGTCCGCTACCGATCGTGCCCCCGCCGGCTAGAAAAACACGCTGACAGATGCCAGCACGTCCCGCAACCCGGCTGAATCCCCCAGGTCCTTTACCCGATGTATAGTTCTGCCTTACACGCCACACCGCACAGTCGCCCGGCCCCCCCTTCCTCTGGCCATCACGATCTCAGGCCTTCAAGACGTCCTTGACCGCCTTGCGAAGGGCTGAGACGACCTTTTCAATCTCCTTGTCAGCCAGCCCCACGGTGGCGTACATGACGATGCTGGGTGGCGGCTTGTGGGTGTCCACTATGCTGTACTGCGACACAGCCACGAGCACACCCCCGTTGACAAGCATGTGTTCCGCAATGCGGCGCAGCGTCAGAATGTCATCCGTGGTGCTGCCACTGGGCTTTGCCAGGTGCAGGTGCAGGACGGGCGAGGGAAGCGCCTCCTTGCGGTCCGATCCGTACAGCTTGAGGCCTGGGGCAGTGGGTTCGGAAGGACGCAACCAGAACATAACGCGTGTGCAACTGCTTTGGTCCAAATGCACGAGGGCACGCAGTTTGTGCCACGCTTCGGCATTATCATCATGAGGGCTTGTAAGGGTTTGTGGTTTTCGCTGCGCTTTGGCGCGCGCGATGCGAATGAAGATGCTCATTCAGCACGCGTCATGTTCAGATGCCTTTTCGCACGCCGCCCTCCAAGTAGCAAGCGCCCGCTAGGCTAAGTTCGCCACAAACGGATTGTAGGGACCGGGGTCGAGGGCAAATGCTCGCGATGACAGTGTCCGTTCTTCAAGGGAACCTCACCTGGCACGTTCTTCAGCAGGTCCCGCAGCACTTTCACTCTCCGCTGCAACTGCTTCATGAGCTCCTTGCCGGGGCAATTCCCGTTCTTGTCCGGTCGCATGAGACTGAGCATATGGCTGCCCGCCGTGGCGAGGTAGGGCGGCAGCGAGGCCGAGAAGCAGTAGCCCGAGCCCGACAGGCGCTGGTGCTCCACCGTCTCGTGGTCGCCAACGCAGAAGCCGCCGACGCTGCCCATGGCGTGACTCATGGACGCAGCGATAATCTCCACCTGTGGCGCAGGTACATGGCGCAGCGCAGGTGCACCGCAAAGAGGTGCAGTGGTGCAGTGCAACTTGAGAAACAGAAGGTGAGGCGACAAGATGACCAAGTGCAGGACTAGCATTGAAATGGACCCGCCGTGGCGATGGCATCAGTGGTGCCGTCCCGGTATGCCTCATGTAACGTCAGGGTATGTGTTCAAACCTCCACCATGAAATATGAGGCTGGTGGCAGTGCCGACAGTTGCTGTTAGAGACCAAGTTGCCGTTTTCGTGTGCATGTGAAGGAACCTAGGACAAATGCTGGTAGTTGACGAACTACGTCCCTTCACGTCTGAAGGGACAGGGTCTGAGCGATTCAAAAGGTGACGCACCCTTACGTACATAGGAAGCCCCGCTGCATCTGGACATGCCCATGTATGCACGACACCAGGTAGGCTTCAATAGCTTGCCGAGAGGCGGTCCGTCCCCCATGACGCGCGGGTCTCCCAAGGCATTCGACGGGGATCACCCGACTGAGCTCCCCGCCACTTCTCGCTGCCCCGCCCCGTCATTTCACTGCTCGCACCCGTCCAGAGCTTTTCTCACCTCCCCCGGCTGTAGGCCCCAGTGCTCGGCAGCGCCCCGGCCCGTCGCTCCCAAGACACCGAACGCGTGCGACTCATCCACCATCAGGCGGTACCTGCGCGGACCAGAACGACGCGGACCGGATTCACCACAAGGCAAATGGATACAGGACCCACAATACTCTTGGTGCTCCCACCGTAGGATGCACCTACCCTTGGTGCCTCCACAATGGATGCCGCCACCCGGATGTCCTAACGCTGGCTAGGATCACCGTCCATGCGGCCAACAGGCAAACGGCGAGAGCTTGCCGCCCCAGCAGATAACCGCACATGCCGATGACCGCGTTCTGAATAGCCAAGGGAGTCGTGATGCCATCCACATGACCCATTGGGATCGTGCGACGCGGGACAAAAGGTGGGGTCCGAGCTGAAGAGAACCTTACTTGTACTTGTTCTTGATCTCCCAGATGCTCTTCAGCGGCGCTAGGTCCCCGTAGTTCGCGTAAATGCCCTCTACCACGATCAGCTTCCGGCACAAGGGCTTGCTGCGGAGTCCACCAGCATAAAACAGAGGTAATGGAGGGAAGCGCCTCTCATTAATCAGGCGGTTCACGATTGAGTGGAATCTGGATGGATGCTGTGAGTGCAACGACTCCATGCCTTCCCCGGGCATGTTTCCCCATCAGATGGGTCAGTCGCACACCATCCCCATTCCATTCGGAAAGCACGCTGGGACAACAGGGCGTGCTCCACTCCCGAGGCCGTGGAACCTTGCGGCTGCGGTGTGAACCCGGCCAGCGACACGACCAGAAGTCCGGCTCAGTCGCTCACCGCTTGGCCTTCTCTTCCTGCTCGATCTTCTCAATAACGCGCTTCAAGTCCTCTACGTCGTTGTGCTTGAACGTCGCCACACGGGCCCGGCTCACGTTGCATCCCGCTTGGATTGGGAACGAACAGAACTGCAGCGCAGGGAAATTCCGGCACAGGCGGTGACGGCGGCCTTGCGCGTGTGCGACGTTACACTTTCGACCCGACTCCTCTCCATAACCAAGCCCATGTGTGTCTTGCAAGCATCGTTTAGGTCCATTCCCGGAAGTTAATCCCAGCTCCACACGCTTCCTTGCTGACAGGGAGCTCTACGAGCACCCAGCATCTCAGCTACAAGCTGAAGCTATGTCAGGTCCTCACCTCATCAATCACAATGATGTCCTTCTTGTTCGCAAACGCTGGGATGATGGACGAGATGGTGGCTACGTCATACGAATAAATGATACCGGAGTCCGTTTTAAAAAACTCCGCGAGCTCCTTTTCAAGGTCAAGGTGCTTGTCGATTGTACCATAGAAGCCGCGGGGTCCACATGACCCGACGCCGTACACGTTCACGGTCTCAATGCTCACTTCCTGCACCGAGAGCGAGCACAACATGCGGAAACAGCAACCACACCGGACACCGTGAGACATGGGCCACCAAGGCCAGGCCGCTCACATTCGAACAGAGGTATGGTGTGTACGTGTGCTGTGGTGGCGGAGCCCAAGGCAAGCAGGAGGGGCCCACCCACTAACGATGCTACCGCCTTGTGGCGCTACCCAGTCAGTATCTGGGCGTGTGCAGAACCCCAGGGGACGATGTGCGGTTCATTGCCGACGCAGCGCCTTAAAGCCCGTCACCCAGGCTGCGCCCCAACGACCTTGCTTTCATTGTTGTTGGCCATGTTGAGGTAGTTTGATGAGGCCATGTTGAGCACTTTCTCCTTCCGATCCTTCAGATAGACGTATGCCCCATCCAGCCTGCGCCGATCCAAGGGGGCAGCCCGAAGCCAAGGGTGTTGTTGGAAGCATTCCTGGACTTGGGCGCTGTGCCGTGGGTCCACGCGCTTCCCATGCGCGCATGTCTGTGGGCCAACTGCACGCGGGGTTCAGCCCACCCATCGCCTTGGCTGCCTCCGCGCGTTGTAACGGGCACCCCAATATTTGATGTGCCGGTGACAGGATGGTGGCACAATCCGGGTCCGTCCATGCCTCCGCACAACGCCACCGAGCGCTATCGTGTCGTGCTGGACAGGTTCCACCTTGCCGCTTGATGCTGAGAGGGCTGCGCTGCGGATTTAGGACAAGGAATTGTGGATCGGGGCCCCCCTCACGGCGTCCGACACGTGTACGGTCGGCTAAGTAAGGCTCTGCGTGCTACATGCAACCGAATAGCCTCATTGCTCGTGCGTCCAACGTCCATGTATTTGCACATTGTCATTAAACCGCGGATCAGTCGCCTTACGCACCCTGTAATTACCGGTGGCTGCGGTGGCTGGTCTATCCCGGACAGGGAAGGGACCAGCGGCTCCGGCGACCATTCACGACAGAGCTGATCAATTTCCTACATAAAAACAAGGACACATTAACGGTATTGCAAGGATACGAGACTGTCAGCCAGTAGACGATCAACCTTACGCTGAGGCCACAACGCGAAGTTATCATAACTTCATAATGGAGAATGTCGAATTTCATCGCGACACTAACCTTGTCTGTGAGCGGCTCTTCCGCGCGCTGGCGCACTTTGAAAGAATGCTGGAGGGCCAGGTAAACGATTACCACAATCAGCAGGCCCTCAATGACCAAATGCCCCTTGTGCTCAAGGAAGTAAGCTGGATGGAGCTTGCCACCTGGTCCCACAATTTCCCAAAAGGCGCGAAAAGCTTGCTGCAGGCCCTTCACTGTAAAAACATTTATAGGCTGGATATTTTCGGAAGATACAGAAGCATCAACACTGCCCAACAAGGCAGCTATGAAAATAGTAAGGACCGCTGCAAGCGCCAAGCCCGTCAGGACACGGCGTTGTGTCATCTTAACTATATAAAAAGCATAAGCAACCACATTGATTTTGCCTTGTACCTGTGCCGCTATGGTGTAATGCGGGCTGCGCGAAGTTGAAATTATTTCCAGTTGTACAACGGCCACCGCACAGACGACACGTACACCAGCGCCGGACGTACACATTTGTAAGGGTGTGTCCTGCGTGCTGCATGGCTTACAGACAACATAACCGCATGCACAATACTGGCACGTGCAACACTCGGATCCATGGCGTGGAACGGTGACGTGTGTCACAGTCGCGCATCTACATGTGCGTCGTCGATACACAAGGATGAACTTCTCTCTGGCTTACGCCCCAACCTCGCAATACCTTCTGCTTTAAAGTCATAATTCTGCAGCGTCCAGCGTTGTTGGTTACATCCGCAGAAATTCCGTTATTTACAGCATGTAGCAGCCACGCATAGCTGTGTTTAAAACGCAGCCCTTCGGCAAAATTTCACCGGAGTCATACAGAACGTGGTGAATTTGCAAGGTCCCTTGGAACAGCCCCAGCCGGCACACGCTGGCACACGTTCCGTAGCTAGCGCAGCCTGGTGCAGCCAGCGAGCCGCTGTCAGCCCTAGCCGTCGTTAGGTGCGAAGATGCCACTGGCCTTTTGCCTTTTCATGAGCCTATTTGTGCTTTTGTCACATGTTTTTCGATACACAACGCGCATTTTGGCAAGCAGCTGTGACGACGAGCGCCCTGACTGGACGTGTCACGAAACCGGACTGGTTGGAAGCGAGGCCGAGGCAACGGCAGAACTTGGGTGGTGTGAGGCCATGACATTGTCAGGGTGACCTGTCGCTTAATCCATAGCGCGGGTTCGCATCTTCGCAGATCGGATGTCCCTTTGAGTGAAGGAAAGGTGGTCTGTGTGAGCAAGCGCGCGCTCACCCCGAATAAGAGCCGCATTCAAGAGCGCTCTACTGAGGTACACCGCGTGACCAATGCCACCGGGGACGGCTGCTTCCCTGGTGGTTTGCGGGTTTCACCCCTCGAGTTGTCTCATCCGGATGAGGCGGACATAGGGATGTTGCTGCCGCAGCTGACTGTCAAAAGCGGAGGGTAGCGGAACCGTGTGTTGAGCACCTGTCATCATCAGCGGTGCTGGTTTCGTCAGGCCGTTGCGCCACCCCTGTTCCAGCGCGGGCGAGAGTCAGGACAGGACCCAAGTTTGGGCTGGGTAATAAGGTAGGCATACAGCAAGGCTCATGAGCGTGCGACGGCGTGCGACGATAGCGCGGCGTTCCAGGGCGAACCTGCTCTGGCCCCGTCTGGTCCCCACGTTCGTGCATATCAACCGCACCACATACATTCCGTGGAAGCGTGCGTCATGGAAGTTGTTTCGTTCGCATCACACGAGGTACCAGGAAACCGGTTCCTGTTAAACACCTGTTCAACACCTGAACAGGTGAAGGCGGTGAAGCCGTGCCTTGCAGAGCAATTGCATTCCTGCAGACTTTGAAGCAAGCTTACCTTCAAGCGGACTAGAAGCAGACGTTATAGAACAGAACTTGCGGGAAGTTGGATTTCATTTCCGTTCCAACGACCAACCATCTCTCGGAGTTGCATGCTCCTTGCGCACATGCGCAGTGACACGCGGTTAATTGCCCTCACTTACTGATATATGCGCGCTGTCACGTCTCACCTGTAGGTCTTGAAATCCTTCACGCGTCGTTCTAAAACTGTCATACCTTTGCAAGGACTACGGTATCAAAATATGGGTGGCATCCTGGTCGATCGCTTTGGTAAACCTGTTGCTTTTAGAGAGGGAGTTGCTGCAGCCCGGAAGATAACAGTGCAGGTATGCACGGGTGGGATCGTGTCCGCGGCCGCCGAGCAGGTGGGATGAGCAGGTATAATCCATGTATGTCAGACCAAGTACTCCACTTGCCGTGCAGGTGGCGATCAGTTCCGTTGCGAAGCAAGATGGACATGGACTTTCACTGGCGCTGCTAGGTAAACTCGGCTGATTGGGCAAATGATGTCGAGGGTAATAAACTGAGCAAAAAGAATTTCTGTCATTAATTTGTCTAAAGCGGTCTCTATTCAAGAAAATGTAATTCCTCGCAGCAATAGCCGCCGCCCAAGACTCGTGTTGACGGAGACTTAGATCTCCACGACGGCTTGCTTCATAGCATAAAAGCGATTATACTTTGGAAAATCGATTCATAAGGCAGGAGGCGCACCGTGGTTGGGTGGAGTACGTTGACGGGTCCATACCGCACCTCTCTTCACCACACTCTCACCTCTCCCTTCGCGGCCCTCGAGCAGGAACCGTCGCGGATCAGCTGCAGCTGCTTGCGTCCCTGGGGTACGAGCTGCAGCTTGTCCTGTCGGGTGCGTCGGGTGGGGCCACCAGCGGGACCAAGGTTGATCCGGAGAAGGGCGGCCGGGTTGCCGAGCTGGAGGCAGGGAAACTGCTGCGCGCGATGATAGGGCCGTACCCTGTTCCCTACCCCGATGCCCACCCCGACGTGCGGGCGGGGAGGGCTTCAGGTTGGCCATGAGGGGCAGGGCCTCGATGGTCCAAGCGGCAGGCAGGCTGGGTCTGGCGGTGTGTGGGCAGCGGCTGGTGCGGGACTGCCACATCACTGGCATGTACGACAGGATCCATGGCTGTTCATAATATGGCGAACTTTGGGGGGAGCAGGAGTCGATGCATCCTCTAATGTTCCGAAACCACGGCAGGAGGGGCGTCGTCGGGCCCTTGGCCGTTTGGAAAGCCTGCAGAGGCGCGACTCCCACTGTCCAGAGGCGCGGCTCCGGGGGCACCCGCTTGAAGGGCCGGGCGGGCGCTGCTCCACGGCCCCCGCCCGTTCCCTTCTCTCGCTCCATCACCTCTCCTCGCCCCTCCTAACCGTCCCTTCGCTCCCCCCCGGCGGTTGTTGTTCTTTCACGCCGCCAGGCGAGCCATCCGCCTGTGGCAAGGCCGCGCACGCGGTCCAGAGTCTGTTGAAGCTCAAGGTGCGGTGCGGACAACGGCGGGGCGGAGGGGAGGGAAGGGGAAAGGGAGAAGGGGGAGGGAATATAGGAAATTGGTAGACATATTCAAACTGCGCTAGTTCCAGAGCAAACGTCCGGTGAAGAATCACCTGTACCTGGATCTCCAGCGATGCGACGACGTCCATCTTGTAGGCCTCGGCTGGCGGCTGTTCAAATACCGAGGAGCCCTAGCTCCCAAAGTCAACTAAAAGTCGATGAGTAACGTGAGAAGCAGGGGACGGGATGAAGGTGAGGGAAAGGGGAGAAGGAGGGGGGTAGGGCGAGTACTCGTAGGCGCAGCTTCGCCATTCTTTTCTCACCCCCGCATCCGCATCCGCACATACATGCAAACAAGTGGTTGACTGTCTCATGTCGACCTCTCCCCTCCCACGTGGCGACGGGCGTGGCGTGGCGTCCTCTTCCCCAACCCCCCTGACGCCCTCGCTCCCTCCACCACCTTTACGTCTCCCCCCCAGGAGCCGGTGGTGGATGTGGCGGTGGACCAGACGGCGGATGAGGGGACTCTGGCCACTGCGGCCGCCCGGCAGTTCGGGTCGGGGCTGCTGGTCTACCTGTCCGGGGTCAGGGGCGTGGAGGCGGCGGAGGTGGGTCGCGGCGGAGGTGGAGCTGTCGGCAGCTGCCGGGAGCGGGTGCAACCACCCGAACTATAGCGAGTCCAACAGACCCGGGGGTGGGTGGGAGGGTCTGGGTTCACGCACCACAGTACCAGGTGTACTGATTGTATGATGTAAATGTGCTGGCGATGACGATGGCGATGGTGGTGTTGATGGTGGTGGTGCTGCTGCTGCTGTCCTTGCAGGGTCGGGTCGTACGGGTCTACCAGCCCGCACCCGAGGGCGCCGCCGCCGCCGCCCCGCTGCCCATCGTAACCGCCGCCTGGGCCGCCGCCTCCGCCCCCGGCGGCTGCCCGGTGGTGCTGGCGGCGCTGGGCGAGCCCGATGTGCTGCTGCGAGTGGGGGCGGGTCAGGACGTGGGGACGCTGGTGGACCCGGCAGCGGCGGAGGCGGCGGGGGGTTCCAAGGCGGCGGCGGCGGCCAGCTCGGCCAGGGACATGGCGGTGCGGGCCCGGGCGGCCAGCAGGAAGCTGCAGGTGACAGGGCGGGGAACAGGGCGGGCATCGGGGTGGGCATCGGGGTAAGGGGGGACGAAGCGGTGCAGTGACAGCGAATGAGTACATGGGTGGCTGCAAGATCAAAGACCTGGGGTGCTGTTGATGTATCGAGTACCGCGCGAGAAACTACCGCTACGGTATCTGGGAACGGTCCCTAGAAACGGTGACGGCCAAGTCCAGTCCGTCGGATGGGGCGCCGCAGCACGGGGAGCAATGGGGAGGGGAGGGGCGCGTTGGTCGAGTGCAGGTGGGGTAAGAGTGGCGTGGAGTGGGGGGTTCAGGAGAGGGGAGGTGGACACTGTGCTTGGCTGGAGGGGCTCCAGGGAGGGAGGGCGCCCTGGGAGGGAGGGAGCGGAGGAGGGAGGGCGCGGTCTAGGGTTCAGGATGGGTCTCAGCGGGGAAGGAGCTCAAGCTCCCGCTGAGCCCCAACCTGGTGTACTTCCCCCGTCGGCCTCCCCCTCAACCCCTTTGACGCCTTGAGTCGATGACCAAGACAGCGGAACCCCCTCTTCCCGTCTTTGTCAATAAAGACAGCGAAATCGCGAAACAATAGTAGTTGTCCGGTTGGCTGACGCCGCCGTCGAAGGAGAAACCACCTCCCCCCCCCTCGATTTGCGCTGCCCCACAGGCCATGAGCAGCCAGGAGCGTAGTGCGGCGCTGCTGCGGGTGGCGGACGCGCTGCTGGCGGCCCAGGACGAAATCCTCAAGGTGCAAGCCGCGCCGTGGGGGGGGGGGAGCGCGGGGGCGGGGGCTGCGGGTTTTTGCAGTCTTGATGGACGGACAGTTATGAGGGAGCGAGCTGGCGATCTATAGCAGAAGCTGCGGGACGCAGCAGGTCCGGCCTCGCCCCGGCCCGGCCCGGCCCAGCCTGTGTGTCAACTCCACCTGTGGTATCTTGATTACCTACCTACCTAGCTACCATCCATCCATCCGTTCCTCTCGCCGCCGCTTCGTGATAGTGCCCCACAGCTGGTTACTGGGCGGTTTGGATAAGCCTTACCAGTGTTCTGTACACTCCTGGTTACTGGACTCGCTGTCGGTTGACGTGTCTGGGCTTCACAAGGATTGTCATTGGCATTACACTCGCCGCCCCGCCCCGCCCCCGCCTCCGGCAGCAGCGCAGCTTGAAATGTCTACCAATTTCCTATACCCCCGCCCCCGCCTCCGGCCCCCAGGCCAACGAGCGCGACGTGGCTGAGGCCAGTGGCAAAATCAGTGAGTCGCTGCTGCAGCGGCTGGTGCTGAAGCCCGCCAAGATAGCCCAGCTGGCGGAGGGCATTCGGGCCATTGCGGCGCAGGAGGAGCCGCTGGGCAGGCTGCTGAGGAAGGTGGAGCTGGCGGAAGGTGGGGAGCAGGGTGGCTGTCGGCAGGGGCAGACGGGGGGCCTGGGGTAGGGTGGCAATGGATAGGGCAGGCCTTCCCGCCACGGAACTCCCCTGTGCGCTTCAGGCAGGGGGTTGAGGGTTCAGGGTCCCTAACGTCGAAGGAGACACGGACATCCGAGTAGTCCGTATGCAAACCTTGCCACGTCTCCTCCCACTCGGCAAGGCCCCCTCTTCTCCTCGACGCGCCGATTCGTTTGTTCAACCCCGCACACCCTCCTCCCTTCTCCTTCTGCGCGCCGTCCTCGCCTCCCCCCCCCCAAAAATCCCCCGCGCTGCCGCGCCCCCCCCCCCCCCCGCGCCGCCCTGCCCCAACCCCCCCACCCGGGCGACGCAGGTCTGATCCTGGACAAGGTGACGGTGCCCATCGGTGTGCTGCTGGTCATCTTCGAGGCCCGCCCGGATGCGCTGCCGCAGATTGCCAGCCTGGCGATCAGGTCGGGGAACGGCCTGCTGCTCAAGGTGGGGGCAGGGGAGGGGGTGGGGGGGTGGGGGGGTTGAAGCACAGGGGGGGGGCCTTGGTTCTGTGGGCGGAGGGCGGTGGGACGCAGCCGGCGGGCTGGGTCACCGGAAGTGACCCGAGGTAAGGCAGATCTGGAAGGGAAGGGAGGTTGGAAGGTTGGGTAGATGAGTGCGAAACCCGGCCGCAAACCTCCCACCAATTTCCTATACCCCCACCTCTGCCTGTCCCTCGTCGCCGGGGCCTAGCGCTTCCGAGTCCCAACCCCGATCGCCTCTCCCAGCCAGTCCCCTCCCTCCGCATGTCCGATCCGCGCACGTGCTCTCACTCCCCGCCCTCCACCCTCCGCCCTGCTCTGCACTGCACTGCACCTCCACCCTGCCTGCCGCCCCTGCGCGTTCTGGCGGCCGCCTGGGTGCAGGGCGGCAAGGAGGCCACCCACTCCAACGCCACGCTGCACAAGGTGATTGTGGACGCCCTGGGTGCCGATCTGGGTCCCGACCTGATCGGACTGGTGACCAGCCGCGAGGAGATCGAGAGCCTGCTGGCGCTGGATGACGTCGTGGACCTGGTCATTCCGCGGTAGGGGTGTAGGGGGTGCGGGGGGGGGGGGAAGAGAAGGGGAACTTAGGGGGGCGGGGGGGGGGTGCAAAGGCCGGGTGGGTTTTGGGTGGGGAGAAGCCAAGGGGGAGGTCGGAGAGGTCAGGGGGAGTCTTAAGGGTTCAGGATTTAGGGGGGTCATTCAGGGGCCATTTGGCAAGTTGGTGACTCGACATTCGCAGGGTCCCGGCTCCCCGGCCCCACATCCGCCTTACCTCCTCCGTGCTAGGTCTTGGACAGCTCACTCTCTGTTCCCCCAACCCCTCCCCCACCAACCTCCCCCCGACCACCCCCCTTGATGTCTACCCATGTCATATAACCCCGACCACCCCCCCTTGATGTCTACCCATGTCATATAACCCCGACCACCCCCCCTTGATGTCTACCCATGTCATATAACCCCGACCACCCCCCCTTGATGTCTACCCATGTCATATAACCCCTGACCATCCCCCCTCCTGCCCCCTCAGCGGCTCCAACGCGCTGGTGTCCCACATCAAGCGCAATACGCGCATCCCCGTGCTGGGCCACGCGGACGGCATCTGCCACGTGTACGTGGACGAGGCGGCGGACCTGGAGACGGCCCTGCGGATCATCCTGGACGCCAAGACCGACTACCCGGCGGCCTGCAATGCGGTGGAGAAGGTGCTGGTGCACCGGAGCTGGGTGGACAAGGGGGGCCTCAAGGTGTGTGACGGCGGCCGTGGGGGGAAAGGGGGAGGAATGGACGGTGGAGGGAGGGGGAGGCGCTGGGGCCCCGCGGCTGTGCTGTTGTGTGACGGCGGCCGTGGGGGGAAAGGGGGCGAGGGGAGGGGTGGACAGTGGCGGGAGGGGGAGATCACCCAGGGTTAGAGATCACCCAGGGACCCCGCGGCCGTGTTGTTGGTGCAACGGCTTGGGCACGGTGTCCGAAGCCCAGGTGGCGGTCCGCTTGGAGGTACGGCACGGTACGGGGAAGTACGGAGGGGTACGGAAGGCCCGAGGTTGTGGTTTTTGCCCTGGTGGGACTCGTCGGGAGTAGGGTCGTCCTCACCCGCCCTCCACCCGCGCATATCCCCTCCTTGCACCCCCGCACATCCATCCACCCCGCACCCACATCCTGCAGGCCATCCAGGAGGCCCTCCAGACGGGGGGCGTCAGCGTGCACGTCGGTAAGCGGCGGTGTAAAAAGGGGGTCTCTGGAGGCTGATGAGATGCGCGAGGGGGGGGGACGGGGAGGGGGAGGGGGGCCGCGAAGCCGGGTGCGAGGGGGGGCGAGTGCTCGAGGCTTGTGTGTCCGTGGCATTGTCGCTGACCTCATCCGCGAGATGGCCGGGTCCCGTCTGACTGGCGTTGCAGGCGCCAGGAAGCCACCCTGTGTTCAGCGAGGGAAGTGTATGTCTATGACTGAGGGAAGTGTATGTCTATGTGTGTATGTGCAAACACATCTCGAGGGGATGGATCCCAGGGACGGAGGGGGTCGGGGCGGAAGGGGGCTGTTGGGATCCGGAGTGAGGGTTGCCGGGGTGGGGTGGGGTCGGCCGGCAGAGAGCACATCTGCGCGCATAATGCGGTCTGGGTGTCTTGCTCATCCCCTGCATCGCCCACCCACCCACCCACCGCCCGCTGCCTCTTGAACTATGATTACCATCATGTTCCGACGCTGACTGGGAAGAATCTAATACACGGACCTGGGGCCCTGTTGCCCAAGTCAGCAGCTGCAACACCCCCTCACCCGCCACCCAACCCCTACCCGTCCCCCGCCTCGCTCCCTCAGCGCAGCTGAGTGACCGTATGTCGACCAATGCCCTGTACCCCCGCCCCCCACCCCGCCCCCTCAGGAGACAGTCTGAAGGAGTCCCTTCCCGAGCTGCCGGCCGCCCCCTCCCCCCGCCACGAGTACAGCGCCCTCGCCGTGACGCTCGAGGTACGGCCCGGCTGGGGAGGGGAGGGGGGACTGGGGAGGGGAGGAGGGAGGGGATCATCGGTTGGGTGCTCCTCTGCGGTCTCGCTACCGTACTGGAGGCTTAGAGGCTTTGAGCTTAAACCAGACCAAAACTTCGAGGGACGCGGCTGAGCGAGGGGGGGAGGGGCAGGACCGGCCGTAGGGGCCGCTGCCTGCTGCGCTGCCACCGACCTCCTCCCCGGTCCCCCCTGGCCTACCCACCCCAGACCCCACCCTGTGTTGAGTTGGGGTCCGGCTGAGCCCTGCCGACGGCTATTGCGGTCCCAGGGGGGGGGGCGGGGGCCGAGGTCACCGGAGGTCTTTATCGTTGGCATGCATTGTCGCCGGGCTGGGTGTGTCTGGGCTGCTTCTTTTCAACCTCCGGAGGTCCATCTTACCCGTGGGTCCAAAAGAGTTCATGATTGGATTTATGGGGGCATTCTCGGGTAGGGCCGCGCGGAGGCGCAGCAGGCGTACTCTCTGTAGCCCTCTGGGATCGCCCCCCAGGACCCCTCTGGCCCTGACCCCCCGCCGCTGCCGGCCCTGGCCCCCCCCACTCCTCATTCTCGCAGGTGGTGGATGACATGGACTCCGCCATCGACCACATCCACAAGTGAGAACCTGAGGGGGACCTGGGAGGGGGGGAGGTAAAGGAAAACTGGGGGGGGGAGGGTAAGGAAAATTGGGGTTGACATATTCATCTTTATTGACAACGGGGGTTGTGAAGGGAAATGGTAGACATATTCATGTCTACGCTGCTGCCAGAGCACAAGGGACCTGAGGGGGGGGGAGGAGAGGGGCTACCCCTCCGCGGGAGGAGCGGGGCAATGAGGAGGCAGGAGAGGGGACGGGGTAGTGGCGGCGGCTTGTCACCTGGGACCCAGCGCCGCTGGCGTGAGGCGAGATTACGGGGTGCGTTCGGGATTTGGGTCATTCATTGCACGGCACATCGCCCCAACCCGCGATCCCACTACCACCCGCCCTTTCCCGGATTTGATTTGTTGCCGCGCCTCTCCGCCGGATCCTTTTCTTGGGCCCTCGTTTTCACGGCCGCAATCTCGCTCATCCCTCCCGCCCTCCCACTCTCTCCACGCACGCACCCGCACCCACCCGCACATGCAGGTACGGCAGTGCCCACACGGACTGCATCGTCACTAACGACGGCTCCCGGGCGGAGGCCTTTCTGAGGCGGGTGGACAGCGCCTGCGTCTTCCACAACGCGTCCACACGTTTCGCGGACGGCTTCCGGTTCGGCCTGGGCGCCGAGGTGGGTAGGGGGTATAGCGACTTGGTTGACATATTCAAACTGGTGGGTGAGGACGGGGAAGAAGGGGTTCGGGTAAGGGGTGTTGATATGGAGGGATGTCGGGATGGGGTGGGGCAAGCTTCCCACCCAGGCGAAGGCCAGGGGGGTTGGATGTGGGGGAGTATGCAGCGGATAGGAGAGGGAGGGGCATGCACCGGTTCCTCGATGTACGGCATGCGACCCAAGGGGTAACCCGACGGCTGAAGCCCCCCGGGGAGGCCTGTGCGCCCCTGGGGTGCAGTACTCGGCCCCTCGGTCCTCGTACACTTTGCCCCCCCCCTCCGCCGAGCGTTCTCCGCGCCCAGTCACGACATCCCTCTCGCTTCCCTCGGCGGCCCCGCCCTCCTCCCCTCCCTGCCCGGACCCCTCTGGCCCCCTCCCCAGGTTGGCATCAGCACCAGCCGCATCCACGCCCGCGGCCCCGTGGGTGTGGAGGGGCTGCTGACCACCAAGTGGGTGCTGCGAGGGGACGGACACATCGTGGCCAAGGACAAGGGGGTGCAGTACTCCCACAAGCCGCTGGGGGGAGCACCTGGAGCCGGGGGCGGGGCGGAGGCGGAGGCGGAGGCGGCGGCTGAGGGCCAGGAGGGCGGAGGGCGGCGGCGCCACGGCGGGGGGCCGCGCTGCGTGGTGATGTGAGGGCGCGGGTTCCAGCCGGAACGATGTGTCTCTGTATGTCTGTGTGTGTTTGTGTATGTGCCGCGAGGGCATTGGGGGGATCTGGGAGATCAAAGTTGCAGCGGGTGCGAGTGGGAACGGGGACGGCATGGAGTGATTTCACTTGGGAGGGCAGGGTCCCTGGGGGCGAAGCAGGGACGCGGGAAGGCGGCTCACAGTCTCGCAGAGGGACATCTGGGGCCAGGAAGGGGGATATGAGCGGTCGCGAAGAGAGGTTGGACTCCTGGTGGGGCTTCTACCGAGGAGGCGGGCTCTAGGATGAGGGGCGGGGCTGCTCGCGCCATCATCGTGTCGGGGCAGGGACCCTGAGATTGCTTGGGTGCGCGGCACGGGACGCAGCGGTCGCCCCCTGGAGGTCTTGTCCGTAAGCTACGAGGTCGTCGTGAAGAACCTTCCGTTGAACTGAAACGGCGCGACCTGCGAGGCGATGCAGTGGGTGCGGCGCCGGCTTGAGGTGATGGGTTGAGCACGGCCGTTTGTAATGAAAAGGCTAGGAGCGTGTTTGGGGGAAGGTCGCGGAGGGGTTCAGACCCTATGCCCTACTGCGCCTTCACTTGACGGGCAGCCGGAAGGGAAGCTGAGAGGGTCTTGCCTGACTTTGCAGCATTCCAATATGGTTGAGGTAGCTTCAGGTACGTACGGATTATTTGCATGAGCTGTACTAATGATACGCGTTCCGACGAATAAGTAACAGTAAGCACCGTACGGAAAAGCGGGCAGATTTTTACAAGTGCCGGTTGCTGAAAATGAAATAACTTAACACTGCGCGTTTATCTCGCTCTCTGATCTGCCCAAGCGACGATCTTTGTGGATGCTTTCGCCAGCATACCTCATAACTAGTCAAGAGCGTGTTGCCCAAGTTTTCAGAAACATGTAAGATGTTTCCCCAACATTTGAACCTTTATTACCTCATACCATTGACCAGCAAGGCTTTCGTGCTGACCTTTATTGGAGGTTTCTTTTTTTGCAGACGGCGGGCGGCAAGATGGTAACTGATGGAATCATTGAATAGACTGTAGAGCAACTCGGCGTTCTTCTGTCATAGCGGGCCGAGGAAGCGCCAGGTGGCAGTCATCGTGTGCTTTACCTGGCTCTGACAGCGCACGACGTCGTCACCTTTCTATTGATCAGTTAAATAATGGATCCAGCTCACCCTGCCTCCTCATGCGTGCCTGCTGCTGTGCCGACGTGCGGCCCAAGCAAGTGCATGCAAGAGTCGCTTTTGCGCGATTTGCTTTTGCCAATGCTCGAGGCCATTGGGCTTGTTATTGTTCTTCTTGGGCTATTCTTCGCGTATGGTAAGTTATCTTCTGCGCCTAAAGGGTGCCCAGCCGACGTTCGAAAGTTGTCCGGTGGCTACTATTTGCACCATCGCTGGGATCACTCATCGCACCCTGCTTCTTACGACAGATCCTTGGGCGTGTATGCAGGGAGATCCATACTTTTTACTGACGGCAAGGGAATGACGTAACGTGGAGAAGTCGTCACCAGCGCGCGGGCGCAAGGGCCGCGTCGTTGACCGTTTGGATTGAACGAATATGATCACATGGGACATGTGCAGTCAGACACTCGTGAGGATCAGGTGATCGGAGCGGCGCTGTTGAGCGCACGTGAAGGAGAAGGCCAACCGTCATGAACATCAGGAAAGTCCTCAAACCTTACAGCAGTGGGCGTCGTCGATCCGGTTAAGATCCGTGAGGACCGAACAACACGTGCTGTCAGATGGCAGGCAAGCGAGCACTGTAGTCCGCGCGGGCTGTGCGTGGGGGATTTCTTACGCCCGCCCGCCCGTTGATGGCATGCGGGTGGCATTGAGAGGGCCGCCCGGTGAGTGAGGTGATCGGCTGCAGCGTCCTTCGTTCGTTTGGCCCTTGTCATGGCCAGGTGATCAGCCACCGGACTCGGCACTTGTACTGCGCAACGCCACTCCTCCACCAGCGCTTGTTATTGCCATACCTGGGCAGGTGCCGGTGCCCTGGGCCAACACCTCTTCCCCTCCCTTTTCCCCCTGGCACCTTGCCGCTTACCTCCCGTATTATAAAGTTTAAGATTGCAGCGACCGTTGCGGTGACCTTGTGGGTTTTTTCATGATATCGTCGATACCGTTTGTTTTGTTGATCCACGACGGTGTGGCTGCCCCAGTCGTCGAAACCGACACGTGGGTCCTCGAAGAAATCAACGAGCGGAGTGGAGTGTGTGCGCAGGTGTGAGCGGGTGCATATGCAAGGGGTAGGGGTAGGGATAGGGGGGCCTCCACGCACTCGCCCACTCCTGCCGCCGCAGGCGCCAGCACGGGTGCAACACCCCCCCCCGCCTCGGCTTAAGGGTTAACTCGCTCGACCGACTGTGTTCCTCAGCTGCCGGTCAGCTGCCCTTGGGGTGTGCGAGAGCTCGTCGTTGTGTCGGGGGCTGTGTACGTGCGTGGGTGGGTTATGTGCGCTGTTGGATGCTGCTGTGCCTTGATCGGATTTGGTACTGCCGAGTGCGGATGTGCGCGAAAGCCTGCGAGAGGGGGCGGGCGGTAGGTGTCCGTTTGGGAGGGAGGGAGGGAGGGAGGGAGGGATGGAGGGTTGGGGGATGGAGGGGCGATGGAGACCAGTGGGGACCATGGGGTTCGGGGAGAAGGAGAGCCCTTTGCGTAAGGCTATGGGTGTCTGACGCATGGATGGCAGCAACAAGGGCAGGCGCCTGTGGTACGGGGCAGCGGCAGGGGGGTCCGTGCGTACGACGGACGCGGTGATCCCCGCGCGGCCCCGCAGTGAAGGGGCGCCGTACAGGTCGTCTCGCTGCTGAGCTGTTGTGCGATGTGGTGGCTGCCGTACCGACATGACTATGAGGGCTGTTTGGCTCGCGTTGTCAGACAGGGCGGGAGGATGAAGGGAGCTCATCGTTCTGTTCCGTATGCGTTCGACATACGCCGTCATGAGGAGCGAATGCACCAGATGCTCGGAAGTGATGGCGAGGGCGCCCTGCCCTGCCAGGCGTTGCGCTCGCAGGTTCCGCTGAGGGCGGTGGTGTGGAGAGTTTGGGCCACTGGGCCATATGCGGATGCACAGTGCTGCTAACTATTTCTAAACTGCCACTATGTACCAGCAGCAACTACAGTCAGTCGTGCTGCCATCAGGCGGCCGAACGCCCGGGGCTTCCCTTTTCCGGGGGAAGCCGCGCGCGCTGCTGGCAGCCGTTGGCGGGCACTGGGGGCCACTGTCGGCAGCTGGTGCTCTGGCGGCGCAGTGAACATGGAATCGGAGCGGAGGGGCGCGGGTGGCTCTGCAACTGCCGTACTTGAGAAACTGGAGGGGGTTGAGGTACTGGACGCGCGCATGGAAGCGAGAAGCGGTGTCCCGGTGATCTGTGCTGTGCGTTCGTGTTACAAGTCTGACTAGGCCTGACGCCGGCAAAGCGCTGCGGGTCGAGCCCTGACGGAGACACCGCCGGAAAGCACTCGCCTCCCGTGATGGCGAAGGAGAGGGATGTTAGGGGCCGCGTTCCCCCTGCTCAGAGAATACGCGCGCTGAAGAGCGCGGCGGTAGCTCTAGGGGGACATACGGATGTTTTTGTGTGCGAGCGGCCGAGTGCGTGTGTTGTTGGCGCCGCGGGGTGGCGGCTGGGCATTTGTCACGGGCGTGCGGGTGGGTGGGAGCATGACCAAGGATTGGACTTTGCGGGGATGTGCAAATTGCTTACGGAGGTAGGGGAGGGTGGGGAGATAAGTGAGGGGCGGGGAGGTCTAACTCTGCAGGAGGGGAGGGGAATGGGGGTTATCAACCAAAGGCGGGGCCGCCCCACCTGCTGGCCAGGTTTTTTCCCCGTTCAGGCCGCGTGTCTCCAGCAGTTTATTGGACGCATGAATTTTGACGCCCAGGCAATGTCGATGTCCGGTGTTATTGAGGTCCCACTTAACCCGTGTACTCCATAGCCACCGGCCTTGTCGCGGCGGCTATGTGTCGCCGCCCGGCCTGTACCGTGTCTTGCACTGTGTGGGCGCAGCCGGGTTGAACTGAGTTGTTTTGATTTGGTTGTTTGTCCTTCGCCGTCCTTTGTTTGTGTTCGATGTTGGACGTCCGACACGAGGGGCGACATTGGGGCGGCGGAGCGCCTGGGACGCCGCCGCCCCGTCTGTTCCAAGCGTCGGTCCCACAGCAACATCACATCGGGCTGTTGAGAGGTGTCATCGCTGCTATGAGGCCAGTATCGCCCTGCAGCGGCGGCTATGTTTGCTTGCTTGCTTGCTTTGGACTCAAGTGCTGTAGCTGGCGCATTGGGGAGGGAGATCTTGGTTCAGCATTGACCGAGTGCTCTCCTCGCCCTGCGCTGGCCACGGGCATTTGCACGCATGCGCTGCTAGGTGTGTAGAGTTGTCGGGGTCATTCATGGATATGGATAACAGCGCCGCGCCTGTGACCCGTATGTATTCTGGAAAATGACGTACGTATTGTGTGTATGTGTGTGTATGTACGTGCGTTAGTCGTTCCGAGTCAGTCAGCTGAGTGCGGCCTGCGTACGGCATGTTCGCTGGGTGTGATCGTACTCAGGTGTTGCGACCAAGGACTGTGACCGGTGTCTAGTCGTACAAGACGTCGTATATTAATATACGGTACATAGCTCGTACTTTTGTAAAGTCGCGAGGCATCACGGTCTCTAACGCGGCTCTCGGGATGATTGAATCTACCTTATTGCCACACAACCAACATCTCGCTGCCAAAACGGATCCAAAACCCTCTGCTGCGATGCGGTGTGTTGCGGTTCTGTGCTTGCGAGCTGCAGGGCCAACAAGACAGCAGCCGCAACGGCTGCCCGGTGGCAGCGGCGCAAAAGCTCAGCGAGCCTCAGGGTTGGTTTCACGTCCTTCCTGCAGTCCGTTCCGGCTGTGCGATGCCCGGTGTGGCGTGTGGCGGTGGTTCGTCAAAATCGCCATCAGGGGAAAAAGGCCGACGCTCCTCGGCATCGCGCCAGACCGGAGGTGAACCCAGGACGAAACGAACCAACGGAGATGTACAGTCGACCCAACAGCCAAATTCTCTCCTTCGAAAGAGATGACCAGGAACCAGCTCTCGCACGGAACCCAAACTTGCGAGCCATGGCGCCCTCACGGCCCCATACATACGGCGCCCGTGCATGCCCCCTCCCTTTGTAGAGATTTCACCTCACACGTGCATGCTCCGAAACCTTAAAATCCCTTCGACCGAGCCCAACAAACAGCTCACCCAGCACCACCAGGACGACGACGACGACGAAGACAGCGCCCCTCTCCAGCCACCCGCCAACCAACACTGACGACAGCAACGACGACAGCAACGACGACAGCAACGACGACAGCAAGGTCTCTTCTTCTCCGGCACACAAGTCACCTCCCCGCACCTCGCCCACTTACTGATACACACACACATACACAAACATACCCGTGGTGAGGAAGCCTCGGCTGTCGCCGTTGGCTGTCACCGATGACCCGCGGGGTCCGCTGTAACATCCTTAATAATAAAAAACACCCGAAGCGCGCATGGGTACGGACATGCTCCCCTCCCACATGGGCCGCACACATCGCCCCAACGGTTCCATTGCGCTCCGAAGGCCCACTCTCTTGGCCGAGGAGAGAAAACAGGGCGGTGTACGCACCCTCCGGCTGTGGCCACCAGGTACCGTATCTCACAGACTCGGTGCCCCCCCTGCCGCCGGTTAGTGCCCACCACTGACAGGCGCTTCCGATAGACCCCACCTCCGTCACCTGCTACTCCTCAGCCAGCAGCACCCCTGCCGCCCGAGGCTCCCCGGCAGGTGGGGATTGCGCAGCCCCTCGTGTTCGAAGCCCCTAAGACTAACAGACTAACAGATAGACAGACAGACAGACAGACAGACAGACAGACAGACAGACAGACAGACAGACAGACAGACAGACAGACAGACAGACAGACAGACAGACAGACAGACAGACAGACAGACAGACAGACAGACAGACAGACAGACAGACAGACAGACAGACAGACAGACAGACAGACAGACAGACAGACAGACAGACAGACAGACAGACAGACAGACAGACAGACAGACAGACAGACAGACAGACAGACAGACAGACAGACAGACAGACAGACAGACAGACAGACAGACAGACAGACAGACGACATCGGTCACCGTCCTCCCCTCCCCACCTCCCCTCCGCTGCCCTCCCCTCCCCTCCCCTCCCCTCAACGCCGTTGCCCACCCCTCCCCTCCCCTCACCAGCGTTGCCCTCAACGCCCTCTCACCCCATCGCAGCCCCGGTGGCTGTTGACCCGGTGGCTCACACTGTTGGACGGCACTGACAGACCCGCCACTGCAGCACAGCGGGCTGCACCAACGCTGGCACGAAAAGGTATCAGACAAGAAACCCTCGGGGAGGGCCAGGTGCCGCAAGAGGAGACCGCTCACATGGCTTTTATTTATTGTCAGTCTCGTTGCTACTGCTGCTATTGCTGCTACCGCTACTGCTGCTGCTGCTACTGCTGCTACTGCTGCTGCTGCCGCTGCTCCAGCTTGAAGCTGCGCAGGAGGGTCTCCAGGGAGACCGCATCCAGCGCCGCCCGCTCACCGTCGCTCAACGGCAGGTTGGCCACAGCGGCAAGCCCCCGAAGCTTGTACAGGATCCTGAAGGGGGTGCGGTGAAGGGGGTGCGGTGAAGGGAGTGCGGCGAAGGGGGTGCGGTGAGCCAAGTCAAGGGGGCAGCGACGGGGGTGGGGTGTGGCAGTCGGGTAGCGGGCCGTGGGGCTGGGAGGGCAGGGCGTGTAGGCGGGGTAAGGCCCCCCCTCAGCCCCTCTTCACCCTCATGGGGCGGGGCCGGGTCGGCAGCAGCCGGTCTCCTCCAATCACGGATCTCTGACGATCCTCCTGACACTCACTGTTGTCGTAAATCGTCCCATGGGTCGTCGCGGCCGGTGAGTGCCCACCGGGAATTGCGAGTAGCATGGCACAACGACCCATGGGTCGGCAGCCGAGCGTGACAGGCTGACAGCGGTGAAGTGAAGATAGAGAGTCAACTGCCGCCCCTCACTCCCGCGCCTTCAGAAATCCCGTACACGTATCCGATTCGCGTTCCCCTACCTGTCGGCATCCTTGGCAGCGACCCGCGGGTCGTCCACATAGTTCGAGTAATACTTGCGCTGCACGCCGTCCTCCGTGTGCCCCACCTGCGCCCGCCACTTGCTGCCGATACGAACAATGTACCTGCAGACGTCGTAGTAATGGTAACGTTGGGGTGGTTGGGGCATCCGTACGTGCGGTATCCGTCGTACAGGGACAGGTGTCACCACGCACGCAGCGTCACACCCTACTCCCGCGCATCCCTATCCCTCCTCGCCCAACACACACCATTCACTGGACACACCAAAGCAACCAGAACCCACACAACGGACAGCCGCACTCTCGGCGACTCTGCTGTGTGTGCCTGCCTTCCACAATGACCCTCACAGCAAGCACGGCCACATGCTGAAATGGTGTTGTAACTACAGCTTGCCCTAGACCCTTGCTACCCTAGACCCTTGCATGTGACGCAGCATGTCGTACCGCCGAAGAACACACACACACACACACACACACACACACACGCGCGCGCACACGCGCACGTTTATGAGTGGTGCGCACCTGAAGGGCCTCTCCGGGGGGGCCGCCGCCGCCGCCGCCGCCAGTCCCGAGCCGCCCACCACGGGCAGCCCCGGCCTCAGCCCCGTCGAACCCTGTCCAGCAGCCGCAGCCGCAGCAGCAGCCGCCTTTGCAGGCAGCTGCCCGTCCTCAGCAGCCGCCTGGCGCGCGGCGTGGGGCTGGACCCCGTTGCCCTCCCCCTGTCCCTGCTGCTGGCCCCCCGGCACCGAGCCCCCCAGCCCCGGCCCCGGCCCCAGGCCCGCATTGGAGGTGTACACGAAGGCTCCGTTGCCCCGCAAGGCGGCGGCGGCGCCCTGGTACGGCTGCCGCGACAGCGGCGATGCGTGCGGCTGTCCCCCACCCGGGCCTGCGCCCGCGGGGTGCGGTCCGGAGCCCACACCCGGGGGCCCGGGGGCTGCAGCCTGGGCCACACCAGCAGCGCCCTCGACACCACCAGCCGCAGTCGCCCCCCGACCCCCGGTTTCTTCATCGCTGCCCGCCCGGCTCTGACCCCCGCTGCCGCCGCTGGCACTGCCGGCCATGGAGGCCACCTTCCGCTTGCGCTGCGTCAGCGGGCCCGCTGCGGGTCGGCCGCCGCAGCCGCCCTCCGCCGCAGCCGTGTTGGGCCCCATGCGCCCGCGGGCGGCGGCAAGCAGTGTCGCCTCGTAGGCAGCGCGAACCGGATCCTCCCCTGGGCGGGGTGGCGCATCCCCTCGACCCAAGGGGCCTTGAGACCTCGGCGGGGGTTGCGGGTTCGAGTGCGGGTGCCGGGACCCCTTGACCGCCCGTCCGACTTGTTTTCCGTGGCCCTGCTGCCGCTGCTGTTGCCGCTGCTGCTGCCGCTGAAGTTGCTGCTGCTGCTGCTGCTGCTGTCCGTGCGCTGCGGGCAGATGCAGGGGGCACTGCCCCCCGGGGCCTCGAGCAACGGCACCGGCAACACTTGCTTCCAGCTGCACCAAGGTCCCACTAACCGGACCCGGTCCTGTCATGTACCTGGATCTAGATCCAGATCCAGATCGAGGTGCCAGGCGCTGCGGCGGCGGTTCGCGCAGCTGATGAGATGGCTCGCCCGCGCCGCCGCCGGCGGCGGGTCCCGCTGACCCCATGCGGGCCGCTGTCCCTCCGCCCCAGCTGTGCTGCCCCGCCGCGACGGGGCCGCCAGCCCCAGCCCCGTCCCCATCCCAGATGCTCCCGGCTGCCCCTTCCTGCGCCAGGTGCCTATCCAGGCCAGTGTCCGGCGGATGGCTGGCGTGCTTCCCCTCTGGGCCCTCCTGCTGGTGCTGCTGGTGCTGCTGGTGCTGCTGGTGCTGCTGCTGGTGCTGCTGCTGGTGCTGCTGCAGCATGAGGGGTAGGGGCAGCAGCGGCATGAAGGCGGCGGGCCCCAGCAGGGGCAGCGGCGGGACGTGGGGTCGGTCACCTGCGGCCTGCGAGGCCTCCCAGGGGAAGCTGGCGGGGGGGCCCAGGGGGAGGGGCGGCCCACAGCCGTCCCCTCCGCCGGACGGCCACGGGACCCCACCGGGCAGCGGCAGCGGCAGACCCGCATCGCACCCCAAGGTGTGCACCAGGCCCGCAGGACCAGATCCGAATCCAGAACCCGCCAACGACGGCCATGGATTCGGCCCGTTGATGGCTCCGAAGCCGGATCCCGGTCCGCCGGGCGGCGGGTGCTGTGACGCCATGGCGGCCGCCGCCGCCGCCGCCGCAGCCGCCATCTGGAAGGCCAGCGGCGGCGCCACCGCCAAGGGCATGGGCAGCGGCATGGGTATGGCCATGGGCATGTGGAATGGGAAGGCGAAGGGGAAGGGGAAGGGCAGGTGGCTGCCCGGGTGCGCCGTCAGAGGGAGAGGGGGCGCCGGTAGCGAGGCGCTCGCGGCACCGGACGAGGCGGCGGTGGCGGCGACCCGGGTGGTGGCCCCGGCGGTGGCGGTGGCGGCGGCGGCGGCGGCCGCGGCGGCGGTCTCAGCGCTGTGGGCGGGCGGTGCGGCCTCTTGCTGCAGCGGGAGGGGCTCGGTGGTGCCGCAGCAGCAGGAGTCGTCCACTCCTGTGGGGTGGGGTGGGGGCCGGGGGGCCGGGGGCCGGGGCCCGGGGGCCGGGGGCCGGGGGCGAGTGGCACGTGGTTGGGATGTGTACGGAACCAGCAAACGGATGTAGAGATGTCAGAAGCAAGTGGTGTGTGTGTGTATGTGTGACTCGGTGTGTGCGGCTGATCGGGGGATATAGCACTAGGGCTGAGCGACGGAGGGCCGGTGAGGGTGCATGAATGGGCCGAGTACCTCAAGAGCTGCCACCTTGGCCAAATGGCCGCAAGTGCTTTGCGCCGCGAGACAAGTCACCGGGGTCAGGTCAGTGTCGAGGGGACAGGGCCAAGATACCTTCCCGGGCAGCCGCGCCTCAGGGGTCGCCCCTCCGCCCCCTCACCCCTCACCCTTAGCTCGCCACCGCCGGGGTACATCGGTGGGACGATCGCGCCCAAGCAATGTCGTACCCTTGCCGTACACGTCCCCCAGCCCGTCCGCGTCTCGGCAGCCGCTCTCCATCTTGACCTCAGCATCGTCGCCGTTGCCGCCGTCGGCGGCGCCGCCACCTGCGCAGGTGCTGCCGGCGGCGCCGCTGGCGTCACTCGCGCCCGGGGGGGCGTCGCCCCCTCCGTCCGGAGAGCTCCCAGCAGGGCCCGCGGGGTCGGGGTGCGCCCTCCCGGGGGGCCCCTTGGCAGCTCCGGCGGCGGCGGCGGCGGCGGCGGTGCTGGCGGCGCCGAGGGTCCCAGGGGCGCCACAGGGGGTGCCCCTTTCGCTGCCCTGATGGGACCCTCCCTCGAGTAGACCTGCTTCCGCCGCCGGGTCCTCCCCGGCGGAAGGCTCCAAGTGGTCCGCCCGTACGGCCGCGGCGGTCGCGCCGCCGCTGTCTCCACCGCCGCACCCGCAGAGGCTGAGCAGCAGCGGCCCGGCGTCGCCAGATGTCATCGCTGCCGTACCGACATCGATGGTCGTGCCGCCGGTACATCCCGCCACACCCATAGGGCCCCCATTGTCGCCGGCGGCCGAAGCTCCGAAACCGGGGCCAGCAGACAGGGTCGTCGCCACCAAGTGGTGTGCGGCGGCTGGGGCTGCAGTAGCAGCGGTGGCCGCGGCGGGGATGGCGGCGGCCGTTGCCGCGGCGATAATGGAGGCGGACATGGCAGCAGTGGCCGCCGCGGCGGTAACGGCGGCGGGCGCCTTGGTCGTGGCACAACCATATGTGGCGTAGCTGGAGTCGCCGCTGCGGCTGCCGCCGCTTCCGTCACCGCCGCCGCTGCCGTCACCGCCGCCGCTGAGGTCTTTTTCCTGTCCCGGGGACACACCGCTTTGGGGGGCAAGCCTTTGCTTGCCTCCGCCGCCACAATCAGTACCGCCTTTGGATGCACCCGCCAAATCGCCTCCTCCTCCTCCTCCCTTCCATCGGACCTCTGCAGGACCCCGGGGATGCTCGTCCTCCTCCATCGCCCGCAGCTCCTCACCTCGCCGTACCACCCCGCCCCTCCAACTGTCGCCGCAAGGGGGTGCGTCCGGGTTGCCGCCGCTGCTGTGCCGTCCAACCCCGGCTGGCAGCACGCACGGCTCCACCTCCCTGGAGCCCGACCGTGTGAATCTTCCTGGGGGTGGTGGCGGTGGTGGTGGTGATGGTGGTTGCGGCGGCGGGGCCGGTATCGCTGGGTCGGGAAGCTGCCCCGGTGCGGCCCCGCGGGGCCCGGTGGCAGACGCAGGCGGCGGCAGCTGTGGGCGGGGGCGCGCCCTCAAGGTCCCGGCTCCTCCTCCTCCCCCAGCTGCTGTTGCTGCTGCTGCTCCTCCTCCCCATCCTCCGCCAGCTGCTGCACTGGTGTCCCGGGACAGGTCCAGCAGCACCCAAGCGGCCATGAGGGCCGAGTCCTGGGCGGGGTGCAGCTGCAGAAGCAGATCCTGCGGCCGGGTGGTCAAAGGGCGGGGGTGACAGGGGGGGAGTATATACATATATAGGGGACAGGGGCAGGGGGACAGGTAGGGAGAGGGCACACCTCCAGGTATGGGTGTGGCACATGAGGATACCGTGGTAGGGTGATTCGGCCATATGAGGGTCGGATGAAAGGGAGGGGTGGCAGCTGGGGGTGAATGGCCGCCCTTCCCAGCCACCCACCCACCCACCCACCCCCGCGCCCACCGACCTGCAGCGACAGGGCGTCCAGGCTCCGACGCTCCGGCGCCGTCAGGGGGAAGTTGAGCGGGAAGCCGGGGCCCCGCAGCTTGTACAGCAGCCTATACCCGAGGCAAGGACAGGAGCAAGGCCACAACGACAGGGGCGCCGGCGGCAGGGAAAGGGGGAAGGGGGAAGCGCAGCGCATCCGAGACGGTATGGGATTTTCGGCGTTCAGGTCAGGTCACTTGAGGTCGGGTCAGGTCGGGATAAATAAGGTGAGGTGACGCGACGGCTTGCAGGGGTTTTAGCCGGACAACACACGCCAAGAAAGACACGGCAAGGCGAGACGAGACGAGACGAGGTAGACACCACAGAGGTACGACACCACCCGCACCGCCACTCTCACTTGTCCGCGTCCCGGGCCGCTTGTACGGCACTCCTGACGTAGCTTGAGTAGTACTTGCGCTGCACGCCGCCCTCCATGTGGCCAACCTGAGCCCGCCACTTGTCGCCCACCTGCCCACCGGGGAGAGGAGGGAGGGAGTGAGGGTGAGGGAAGCGAGGACGCGTCGTAGGCGAAGAGAATGGGTTGGAGTTGATCCGGCAATGTGCTGTTGTGCTGTTATCTGGGTGCGTCAAGGACATTGTCAGATGGGCAGTTGGCAACAGAAGGTGATAGGGTACTCGACACAATCCCCACCGTCACATGTTCGTGTTTATACCCGTCGAGCCCACGACCGCAGCACGGAGGTACGTTCCCAGATGACCCCCTAGGCGCCCTCCAATACCCTAAAAGAAGAAAAGGTAACAAAGCGGGGGTTTCCAGGGCCCTAAGGCTGATAGCCCGGATCATCACTGGTTTCAAGCGCCTCTCGCAACCAGTGATGATCCGGGCTATCAGCCTTAGGAATGACCCAACCCCGCGCCAACCCTTCTCCCTCACTTCCCTTACCTGCACCCTCCCACCTGGCCCCCACGTCCCTCACCCGCGCCCTCCTACCCACCCACCTGCACGATGTACTTGTAGCCCCCCTCAGCCCCCGGGCCCCGGTGACCGCCGCCGCCCGCACCCCCGGCCCGGGAGGCGGACGAGGTGACGCCATGTCCACCACCACCACCACCACCGCCACCACCGCCACCACCACCAGCAGCAGCGGCCCGATATCCCCCGGGCGGCCCAGCTCCCGATCCCGATCGCCGCTTCACAGTTGCCGCTCCTGTTCGTGAGGCGACCCGTGGGTCAGTGACAGCCGGCGGCGCCTCTTCCACGCCCCGGACCTCCCGCTCTGACCCCGCCAGTGGCCAGGGGTTGTGCTGGTGCTGGTCCGGGCGCTGGGTGTGGAGGGCTTGTCCTTGTTCTTGTTCTTGAGGATGCTGCTGCATCGGCCGGTGGCGCGGGTTGCTGCGGCGGTCTTGTATTCCAGGGTCAGGCTGGGCAGTGGTGGGCAGGTCAGGTCCGTGTCGTGGGGCTGATCTGGGCCCCGGCCGGTTCACGGCCCCGGCCGCCGCCGAGGCTGTCCTTCGCCCCTCAGAGCTCCGCGGCCCCTCCACGCCCGTGCCGCCACCCACGGCCGCCACAGCAGCCACAGCAGCAGCAGCCGCGGCAGCAGGAGCCGGCGACAGCAGCGCGTGCAGCAGCTCCGACGGAGGCAGGCCGAAAGGCAGGGGCTCGAGCACTGCACCGCTGGTACCGTTGTTGCCGCCGCTGATGCCGTGGTCCGCTCCGTACCATCCCAGCCAGCTTTGGGGCAGCGCGGCATGCAGGGGAAGGCCGTGGAGGCCGGCGGGGAAAGGGGGCCGGGGGCGTTCGGGGCCGCAGGGCGCCGCCGCCGACTGCCCGACAGCGGGGGCCGTGTAGCTCTCCTTCTCCTCCCTCTCCTCCCCGCAGGCGTCCGATGGACCCGGACCTAAGCCCGGCGCATCTTCCGACGGGGCCCAACTTGGCAGCTGAGGGCGGCCGGGATGGAGTGGCTCCAGGGATGGCGGGCATGCCGCGTCTGAGGCGCCCACCCAGACGTTCCCATGCGCCTCCTGCTTCTGTCCTTGCTGCCCCTGCTGCCCTTGCTGGCCCTGCTGCAACTTCTGCCCCGGCTGCTGCTGCGTCTGCTGCTGCTGCTGCCCCTGTTGCCCCTGCTGCTGCTGCTGCCCCTGCTGCTGCCCCTGCCCCTGCTGCTGCCCCTGCTGCCGATCCTGTTCGACTTGGATCTGCGCGGGCAGAGGAAGCAGCGGCAACAGGGGCGGCAACGCGCCCGGCAGCAGCCCCATCGGGGGCCCCGAATGCGCCATCTGGCCGCCGAGCGCCAGCCCCAAGGACAAGCCCGCCGCCTGCCAAAATGGCGGCTGCAGCGCCGGCGCCCAAACGGGTGGCGGCAGGGTGTTCGTAGTGGCATCGTCCGTCGCTGCTCCTCTTGCCGCGCCACTGCTGTCAGGATGCAGCTGCGGCTGTTGCGGCTGTGGCTGCTGCAGCTGTGACTGTAGCTGCAGTTGCTGCAGCAGGAGCTGCTGCTGGAGGGCCTCCAGATACGCCCCTGGGCCGCGCGTGCAACCGTGTGGGGGCGGCGGCACGGCCGGACCCGGGGCAGTGACGGGATGGGGGTCGCACAGGTCAGCCAGCGGCGTCTTCAGCAATGAGGGCATGGCTGGGGCCGCGAGCTGAGAGGCGGCGGAAGCGGACCCCAGGGCCACCGCGCTGGCGGCGCCGCTATTTGCGCCGCTGCCACGACTGTGTTCCGCCGTCCCCCCGTCAGCCTCCGTGCGCTCAGCAACCGCGTCCCGCTCCCTCTCCTGCGGCTCCCTCCCTCCGGCCTGAGCGCCGTCGGAAGGCAGCGGCGGTGAGGGCGCGGGAGGGGCAGCGTGATGTAGCGGCGGCGGCGGCGGCGGCTCCCCGGCGCACAGATGAATGGGCGCGCCTGGCGTGACACCGCCGCCGCTACCGCCCTCGCCGTTGACGCTGTCAGGGACCCGCAGGTCCGCCCGCAGACCGCTGTGGCCGCAGTGCGTTCGCGCCTCGCCCTCGACCTCTTCCTGTCTCTCCGCCGTGGCAACCCGGTGCGCCACGTCATCCCCGCCATCCAGCGTGTCATGGTCGACTCCCGCGGCTTGTTGCAGGACAGAAACGGACACGCGCCGTACAGGTATCGCCGTTTGTATTGATCCGGTAGTTGCTGGGGCAGAGGTGTCGGCCGCCTCGGCGACGACCGAGTCCCCTGTGTTCGCCGGTGACAGGGCCGGGGCCGCCGCCAACGCCTCGTGTAACGGTGGCGGGGGCAACACTGGTGCCGGCGTCCCAGGCGTTGCGCCAGGCGCCAGCGGCCCTGGCTCCGCACGGTCCTGCCAGGCCTGAACCGGTAGCAGCGGATTTGCAGGGACTACGCAACCCAGTGGATTGGCAGGTTTTGTGGTTTCGGAGATTTTGAAGAGAGGCGGAACTCCGTCGCCGCACAGATGATGCTGCGCTGCAAGGCCTGGCCGCGGCTGGTCGCAATCCGAGGCGATCGCTTGTTGTGGATCAGCAACGGTTTCTGGCTGAGACTTGGCATCTCTGGTAGGACATCTCTCTGGCGAGTTTGCGGTCACAGCTTGGCCGCAGGCATTTGCGGCAGTCACTGGGTCGGGCGGCAGATGTCCGGGCGCGACACCAATGCGCGAAGACAACGGTAAGACGTTCGACTGTTGGGCTTCCGGCCCGATTGAATAAGCCGTAACATTTTCAGTCCACTCTGAAGCGATCGCCTGACTGAGGGCTGCGGGCTCGAGCGCGGATTGCGATGCGTCCCGCTGCCACATCGCCCGCGCTGCGTTTAGACCGTGTACGCATCTGACACCCGCGGGACAGCATCAAGATGTATTTTGCAGTGGCGGTGGGCCCGCGATCCTGGCTGATGCATCCTACAAGTGGCCTTCGGCTGTCGCGCCATGCAGCGGGTCGAGTCGTTGCAAGGATCACTTTTGCAGCACTAAAACAAGATCGTGGCCCGAGTGTAATAGTACTGTTTTCAATGATTCAAATAAGTGCATTTGTGTCGCGCCAAAGCTACAGTTCTTGCGCTCGTCAACGGTCGAGACACCTCTGAGAAGTCCCACTACGAGTGGTTCTATGCCCATAGATATAACTGCTCCCACATGATATCTCGGAACCTTGCAACATGCCTGAGCCACCTGCTTGAGAGAGGATCCCACGATCTGGTACGGCGTCGGTTTTTCGCCGTACCTAGGTCCAAGAAATTCCCCCGCAAGGACTCCCTGCCCGATAGATCCTATTAGACCGTTCTGAGACGCTTTCCTATCACTGCCAGGTCTCTTTGCCTTTGATTCCGTTTCGTTGCATGATTCCTTGCGTCTTCCCGAAAGCAAGTTTGGACAGAATCCCATCCAAGCCATGCCGCGACATTGCTCATGTTTAATTATTGCGATAATGCGAGCAGTTCATATATTGCGATCGCGCGCAAGTTGCCCGTTTCACCGAGACGACTAAAGTGTTTAGTTGCTCTTCGACTTCCAACTCTTCGGTTGCATTTTCTCCATTTTAAGATTATTTAACTCATTTGGTATTGAGCGCCTGTATCGTTCGCCTCAGGATGGGAAAGCACACTTCCGAAACCGTCCAACACAGGGGCTCGAAAATCTGCAATGCTGAAGCACAAGTGACCTGACACGATCTGCTGCTGGGTCATGCACTATATTTCCAGCCCATGCAAGAACACTGCCGCCGTTTGTTCCGGGTCCAGCTGATATGGGCTGGTGATACCGTTGGATCCGTGCACGAATCCCGCGAGCCCCATTTTTCCCGTCTCCCCTTACCCGGAAGATGCCGCTACCTTGCGAGATATCACTTGACGAGCTAGCAGACCGCTTGCTTGGATGCGACCTAGTGCTCGAACGACCTCAGCCACCTCAACCGTGTCTCCAGGTCTCAGAACCGGGGCACATGCCGAACCGTACGGTACCGCCCCACACGAAACTGCGCCCTGATCGCCGCCCTGATCGCCGCCACTGCCAAGTGCCAACGCTCTAGGGCTGCTTCGCTGCAGCTGTTGTCAACGTCCAAGGACCAACCCAGCTACGTGCCCCTTCAATACCTCCACAAATAGTACCTCGTCCTGCCGGGCCAACAGGTGCAAGAGGAGGAAAAGAAGAGCTTGACTCAATAGAAGACGTCCTTCGGGCGTGTCTAGAACCCGGCGGGCCGTAGGACACAAGAACCACAACGGTGGCGGACACTGCGCCTCTCTCTCACACTCACTCACTCACACACTCGCGCGCGCGCGAGCGCCTCTACCCGACCCGGATGTCACTCTGACCCTGGCGATCTACCGCCTGCGTAGTGCAGCTTCGGGCGTGACACCCAACCCGGTAGAATGCCGGTAGAATGCCCACTGCCCTGGGTTCTGGGCTGGGGTTCTCCAGTTGAACCTGACATACCGTAGAAGAAAAGAAAGAGACGCATATCAGCGCAGTCCGGGCAACGTTGCAACACGACAGGCGGCAAGCCGCCCAGTGCATGTCGTCCACCCACCCCAGCCACCATCCGCGCCAGCCAGCCCAACCGACCGTTAATCAGTCCACATGTCCGTCCACACCGCAAGGCGGCGTGTCGTGCCCGCCGGCGCCCTCCAGCCCCAGACCCAACAGGGCCCCGTCACGTGTGTCAGGCACTACGCTAGTACCGCTCATACACACCGTTGGTTCTAACACGTGAGAGAAATGACGACGGCCCCAACCACGCTGTGTGGAATGTTACCCTAGAGAGATGGATGCTCACACAACGTGTAGATCGGTCCTTAAATCGGTCGTCTTCTGGAACATGTATAATGTGCACACACACCCCAAGCGGGAAAAAACCCTCTCCGCCGTTCGCCATGGACATGGACGACACGATGACAGTCACATGTGCGGACGCGGATTCCCCCCTCCCCCAACCCAAAGCCAAGTGACAAAATCCCCGGAGTCCCCGCAATCCCCGGTTCAGCGCTCCTCACCTGCTCCTCCAGCACTCTGCCAGGGCTCCAGAGGAAGCCAGGTACCTGAGACGAGCACAGCGACCACCCCGAGCTCGCGAACGCACTCACGGACTCCTCACGTCAGACGCATTACGATTCGGTTCGGTGCAACGAGAGGGCCAGGCCGAGCACTACGCGGTCGGCCGGCCACAGCAGTGACTTTTTGGCCGGCCGGCCCACCAAGGCCCCCTGGCTCAGCTCGTGAGTTCGCGGGTGGGCACCACATCCCACGGCAGCGATACATGCATACACACACACACATGCGCAGATGTCGTGTCATGTGATTGCGCATCACATATGGTCGGTGGCTCGGGTATGTGATTGCTGGTTTTGGTCCACACTCCCGAGTCCGGATGATTGTATCTGTGTGGGCAGCGGGTGCGCGCGTGGGGGTCACCTAGGGTCACGATCGGTACGACCACACAGTCAACGCGCTCGTGCACCACCGTCTCCCCCCTCAGCTGTCACTGGGCACCCACCGCGGCATCAGCACGCTTCGCGAGTGCACCGCTGAGGCGGGCGACGTGCACGGCGTCGACATCACAGGTATCGGGGGAATGCACACCACGGGTCGCAACTGTACGCCAGCAAACCGGTACGACACACACGACAGCCGCTCGAGATCACTGGCGTCCATTGTATGAACCTAAACCCTAGACGAACCTCCGACCCCCGGAGGAGGAGGAACCGGGTCGCCACTCCACAGAATAAGCCGCGTCACACAGGCCGATCAAACCCCTCCCCCTCCCGCTCACATGTCTTCCCTCACTCGGAAACTACCCCAAGCGCGAATCCGGTGTTAACAGCCTCCGGTGCGCGTGCGTGTGCACCATGGAGGCAGGGAGGGAGGGAGAGGAGGGACCTCAGCTGAGGCCCATCTCGCGCCGTCGCCGCCGCCGCATCAGCGCGCACGCCGCTGGCCCGTGGAGCGGGCAAGTCTGGATGCGCTTCCAGCGTCTAACCCCCCGACCGTGCTGACACTCCCTCCCTCTGGGCCCCCCCCTTCCCTCACAAATGAAGGAGGAGCGAGATGAAGGAGGAGCGAGGAGGAGCGCGCAACACCCCTTAGCCCCACAAGGTGTATTTGTCAAAGCGGTCCAACTGCACCGTTCCTTCTCGGAGCTGGCTGCCGTCCAGGTGAAAGCTCAACTACTCACCCGCCAACCGACCCATGGTTCGCTCGCCAATGCCCAGGTCAGGTGGCTCGCGTCGCAATCCCCGCTCGTCCGTCCTCCGCGGCAAAGCAGGTGAAGGTCGCATTTGCCAGGATCAACGCAAAAACAGACAACAATATCCGTACGTACCTTACTTATTAGGTCGCGAGGGCCCTCTTCAGTTCGGTATCTCGGTAACCGCTCAATGGCCTCAACGGAGCGCGTCATCGCCTCGGCGGCGTCCCCGCCCCACCTCACCCTGAGCCGCCCCGCATCAAACCGCACACACGGACAATGTCTCCAGCCATGATCACCAGGGCTGGCCCCCTCAGGGGTCTCTTACGGTTAAAACGCCGCAATACTCTGACTTCCTGACCTCTCTACCGCGTACCCTTCAAGGGCGTACCCTCCGAGGACGCCCCAACGGCCAAGGCAAGCAGCAGGCGACCGGGTCGGCAGCAGGGCAGCGCCGGGCGGTGGTGGACACCCAAGTGGAAGGCGGGGGGGCTGCGCCGCGAGGCGGCGGTGCGGTGGTGCAATGAACCCCAGCGCGAACCCGGTAGACGGGTATCCAACCCGCCACCCCAGGCCGTACCTGTGGAGCTGCCACCTGCACTCCCAGCCTCCGCCGCCCCCCACCGCCGCCACCGCCAGCCCAGCACCCCCTCACCAGCCCACCCCCACCTCCACCACTTCCACATCGCAGGGAGCCCCCACAGTCTACTGCGAGCTCCGGCCCTCCGCTGTCAACCCATGCGCAGCTGGTAGGTAGCGTCGTCGGGCATCGGCCACTACATCGGCAATCGCCTGCCCCTCCCCCCACTGCAGCTGCCCTCAGCCGCTGAGCGCTTCAGCGGGAGGCAGCAGCGAGCCGTCGCCACCGGTGTCACCGACACCAGGCCTGATGCATCTGGCGCGGCATGAACCGGCAGCGGCAGCGGTGAAGGTGGCCCCGCTGTCTGGCCATCAATGCTGCGTCGGTTCCCGCCTGCCAGCCACCCAGCCCGTCGCAGGTCGGATCGTACGGGGTCGCGGCCGGGGCCGGGTGCTCACCCCGCCCGCACTGGCTGATCCGCCGGGTCGTTGGTGGGTAGGAACTTCCCCTGAGGGGCCACAGGGTCAAATGGGAGGGTGGGGTATAGGAAACCAGTAGGCATATTCAAACTGCGGAGACTCAAATGGAATGGTAAGGGGGGAGGGCGGCAGGGAGGGCAGCGGGGATACTGCGCCCTAAGCAAACTGCTCGCCGACAGGTCAGTGGGGGATGCTAAGGATCACAAATTCACAATGGACGCATGGAGGCAACTACAGGGAGGGGGAGTGAGGCGCTGCGCGGATCGGGTTAAAAAGCACCTAGGCACGAGTGAATGGAACGGATACGGGGTGCGGGGTGTAGGATCAGGCAGTCAGGATCAGTTATGAGAGAGATCCAGGGGGGGCGCTCAAGGGGCAACACGCTGGGTGAGGCACCGGTCGCCCCCAACAGCGACCCGAACAGCGACCTGGTCCAACCGATGGCATCCCGCGCCCGCACCTCCCCCGCGATCCCGATCCCTGGTGGACAGCCCCTGCCCCTGCCGCCCTTTCCTGCCGCCCTCCCTGCCGCCCTTTCCTGCCTCCCCCGCTTGTGCGTGCCCAGGCGAGTGGAGGGATGGGGTCGATCTCGCGGGGTCGACCGCTTCTTTGGACCCATCGTCCTTCCTACCAACAAGGTCCCCTCGACCCATGTGCTGTGTGGGACCTTCCGTGAGGCTACCGTGCCGCACTACCCCCTTCCCTCCTCCCCTCCCCGTTCCTCCGCGCTCCTCCCCTCCCCTCCCTCACCCGCGAGCGCCTCCCATCCGCCCGCTGATGCCCACTTCCAATATTCGCGGACCGACCGACCGAATGACTGACTGACTGACTGACTGACCCGCCTTGTCAGACGTTTCGGACCCTAACCCCCTAATTCTTCGCTCTTGCCGTCGGCGCAATCTGTGCTTTCCTGCTTGTTTGCCGCAACTCCCTCTTCGCCTCAAACCCGCGCCTCAAACCCGCTATAGTCCTCAAAGCCAAGGAAAGGCTTTCGGGCATAATACCTGCCCTGTAGCCCCATATGCCCCCCCCACGGTTGCCCTGGCCCCGGCCCCGGCATTTAGCCCCATCCTCCCTCTTACCGTGGGCGTTTGCTGGTTGTACCTGCCCCCTCGGTCCATCAGTAGACTGAACGCCTCCTGGGCCTCCTCACCTCTGCAAGGGTCAGGTCGCGGCAGGCCGCGGCGAGATGGTCGGTGTGTGTGTGTGTGTGTGTGTGTGTGTGTGTGTTGGGGGGGGGCAGATGTACGGACGGGTGAGTGCGTCAGTGCCAAAACAACGGGGACCCGGTGGTTCGGACGATTGCAAACCCTAGACCCCTAGACCCCAGAACCGCACCCGAACCGCATGGGTAGGTGGGCCTGGGCGCGGGTGCGGGGCTGAGCGACTCGAACGCGCTGAGGAGAGGAGGAGGATTGAGTGAGACGCCGCGCTGCGTGTGATGCCGACGTGAGCAGGCGGAGGGGTCGGCACCGGGGCGGCGCGCCGGCAGGGTACCCCTCCTCCTCCTCGCCCTCTTCCTCCAACTTCGCGGAACATCTCGCGCCCCTGTCCGCCACCCCCGCTCTGCACAGCTCCCCCCATCCCACCGCCTGCAGGGACAAGGCCTGCAAACAGGTTACCGGTGCGCGTGACTGCCTCATCCTCCCGACTTGACGGCCAACCTACTCTCTCACCGCCCGTCCGCTTCACTCCATTTCAAGTTTCGAACCCCTGTCAATCAGTCAGTCTGTCAGTCAGGCACATCGCATGTCGTCGTGCCCTCACCCAGCGGTCAAGCGGGGCCTTTTCGTCGCCCTCCCGACCCGTGGGTTCGTCCAACCCATGTCGAAGGCGCGCCACAGCCCCACGCGCGCCCCCTGCTGGCACCCGCACCTCTGCAGCGCCAGGAACACCGCCCCGCCCTCTGCTGCCCCCCCCCCCGCACCTCTGCAGCGCCAGGAACACCGGTGTGAGTCCGAAGAAGTCCGGCTGGTTCACCAGCGTCTCCTGCTCGGCGGGGGGCCGCCCTTCGAGCAGCAGCTTGAGCACGTCGGTCCGGCCAGCTCGCGCGGCCAAGTGGATGGCAGTCCTGAGGGCCACCAGGGACCGTTCCATCCATTGGGGAAGGGCCGGGATTGGGGAAGGGGCGGGGGTATCATAGGTGGCGGGTTTCGGGTAGGGGGAGAAACGTTGCTCCAGCTGGAATTTGGACTGGCACCTCCAAATGTCGTCGCTGCCGGTTCAGCAACACGCGGAAGCATCAACTGGCGGGGTGCATCGAAAGGTGGAAGGCTGTTTGCATCGCCCGGGAAGGCGGCGTCGCGAGGGCGAGTGCGGATGGGACTTTGGGAGGTGCGCGGCGGAGGGCCAACCCGGCAAACGAGATGCCGTGGCTCAAAAGCATGGCATGGGAGCCTGTAATCGGGTTGGTGGGATTCTGAGCGGCATTAAGATCTCAGAGGGAGCAAACGCGCCGGGTCCTGAGACGGCGTCCGGATTTCCTCGTGCATCCCACCCGCCCAACCGAACAGCAAAAAGAGGCGTTGAGAGAAACCGCAAGTGCACAAGCGGTCCGCACCTGCCGTTGCACTCGGTGGCCAGTGGGTCGACGCCGTAGTCCAGCAGGCATTCCGCAGCTTCCACCTGACCAGCTTCGGCTGCCCAATGAAGGGCCGTTCGCTGATATTTGTCGCGAATCTGCAATGTTTCCGAACCATGTCAGCTGTGTCTCATAAGGGCTTCTCGGGCCACCTGCCGTGGCAGCCGCAGGGCTTACGTTGATATTGAACTCAATTGCCCGCTCGACGGTTCTGGTAATGTATCCGGCAAGGCCCCTTTCAGCGGCCTCAAAAATAGTTTTTGGGGGGTCGACGGGCGCAGCCTTCTGTGCAGCCATGTGGAATGTCCGGTCACAGGAAGTCAACTCAGTCGTGTTTGGAGATCGAGTTTAAGGGCCAAGGGTCATATAGACGTTCCGAATGACGAATGAAATCAATTAGATTCAGTCAGGCAATGCGCAGGCGAAAGCGTCGTTCCCAGAATGTGAGCTGCAGCGCCTTGGGGCCAAAAGACAGCCTGGTTACACGTTAAGGTTCTGTATCACAGCTAGCGCTGAACGGAAATGTGATAGGCTGCCGGTGAAGGCGCACATGCACG
This sequence comes from Eudorina sp. 2006-703-Eu-15, assembly GCA_003117195.1. NCBI lineage: Eukaryota > Viridiplantae > Chlorophyta > Chlorophyceae > Chlamydomonadales > Volvocaceae > Eudorina > Eudorina sp. 2006-703-Eu-15. The sequence continues at coordinate 357,258 of BDSI01000119.1, forward strand.
CAATGAGGATGTCTGTAACAGCTATTTACTCAAGGAGTCATGCTAATATTCTGTGTAAGTCCTGCTTGTGGGTTTTGCCCTTGCACATCTTCAACAGTACGCAGACGTACGACGAAGCCGCAATGATTCCCTTGAAGACGCAGAAGTCCCATGCACCATAAGCAGAAATAAAGGAAGCATATCTCGTCACTTGTGTGCAGTGTATCACGCGTCAAGTTGCTCAACAGCTCACCAGTTTTCGCCCCCCAACGGCTTTGACAGATAGAGAGCTGGTAACAACCGCGGGTATGGTCTGGAGATTTGTAAAACAAGAGTTATGAGTGTCTTATGGTAATGATCTAATTACTTCATTACCAGGGGTGCGGCCTTATGAATATCTTGCCAGAACACTTTTACGGTACCCGAAACGCAGTTACAACGCGGGTTATACCTTTGCAGCCGGAGCAGGTATCTAACGGAGTTATTAGTGCATGCGGCTTTGCTGCACGATGAGCGCGCCATATGAGCATGAATGGGAGGCGAAAGGTCACGAGGGTCATCCGCCACAGCAAGGACCCAAAAGCTGGACGTCGTGGAGCGCCTAGCATGTTATTGCCACCTAGACCCATCGTGCATTGTTTGGCGACCCAATTCAAACTCATTCGCATACTGAGTCAACTTCGTATTCTGTGTCACGTGACTAACCTTCGGCTTTTTGCGGAGTTTCTGCCGCTCTGTGCACCGCTGTTCATCTCAAATGGAGCTCCACTTCGATGCGCATCAGCAAAACATGTCGTGGTGTTGACTGGCCGTGTCTTGCATGTATGTCGCGACGGAGCAACCCCGGAGTCCTGCAGCCCCGCCAGATCTCGCGGCAGGTGCGGCTGTGTTGGGAACCAGCTAATCCCCCGAACCTACAGCCGACACGACGCACACGCCATAATGTCTGGTGTACGACGACATGGTACTGAATTACTAATCAGCAACGGCCGAGACGCGTCCAGATCCGCAACAGGTTTCCTGCGTCCAGACAGGGTCAGACCAGTCACTCTTCCGCTTAGGGCCTTAAGAAGCATCCGACCTTAAGATCCATGTGGCATTGACAGGTAGGGATGGCCAGGGATAGGATAGCTAGTGGGTGTAGCTATTGGGACATGGGGTGACTTGCCGCCGTGCCCCTCCCTGCCGCGCCAGGCAAGGGACCGCCATACCGTCGGACATGGCGACCAGATTACCCTACCCTACCCTACCCCACCCAGGGAGAATGTGGTTTATTAGCTGCCTGCCGGCTTGCGGGGCCAGGCAGTGAGTCTCCAGATGGGCGGTTCGCAACCTCCTGATGCAGCGACAGGTTTGTTGGGCTGACTGGTGGATGGATGGGTGGGTTTCGTGTTCTGGCCCTTCCCTGGCCCTCCCTGGCCCTCCCTGGCGCGGTCCGATGCAGAGGCCGCAGGGTTGCTAGCGGTCGCGTTTGCTTCATTGGGGGAGCGGGTTGGCACACGCGCGCATCGCAGAGGGCCTGAACAGCCCCTTTCAGCTAACGGCCGCAGCCTCAGGGCCTCGTGTATGCGACTTTCGGATACGCCAGGGAGAGCTGCAGAGGGAGGTAAGGGGTGAGGATCGCGATTGGTCAGGGCACGTGCAGGCGCCGCCACAGACTTCGCTGGAAGACCGGCAGGGCAGAGGGCACATGCGGGGCAACGTGCGTGGCGGCAATGATGATCAGCGAACAGCGATGCTGTGCAAAAGGGCTTACAGGGCGGAGCTCCGCTGGATGGTCGGAATCTGATGCATGAATCCAGCTTCCGTCAAGATTCGTAATAGGGTTTATACAACATTTTTAAGCCCATTATTAGTCATCGCCGCCCGCAACAATGGCGGGTTCTAAGCGAAATTGGCCCATCGCCATCTATCAATGCAGACACGCAGAAAGATTCTTAAGCGACTGTTCGCGGCCCAATATGACCTTACGCCTGATCCTTGGACGTTGTCGGTCTCTTTCCGATTTGGGCTGCGATCGTCGGCCGTCCCGTCCATATCTGCCTAAGAAAACTCAGAAAGATTTGAAGACGCGCGGCGGGAGAGGCCCAGAGGCCGAAGGTCTGTACGAGCGCGTTCGTTGCACGACATCGCTCGCGGCCCGGCATCATCGGCGCATAATGTCCGCGTCAACATTGACCTGTACTAGTGCCGAAAGCGATCTGACGGATGACATCTGGTGACATCAAAAAGCGGGGCTGCTGGCAGAGCAGCTGACATGTTGCCTTTTTTGTGCTGCGCCTCTTCGCGATCGCGCCAATCGAACCAACAGCGGCAACTCTACTGACTCAATCTGCCGTCCCTGCGTCTTCACAACCCGCGCTCCGTGGTCATCTCTGCTGCCCGACATGGCGCCCGAGCCCTTCAGCAGCAGGTGCGGCTTGGTACGCAGGCTGGACTGGGCCATACTTCCCGCGCTATGGTGCGCGGGGACCCGGGCAGCTTCGAAGCAGGCGGGAAAAAATATGCCTGATGCATCTATCAAGCTGCATCCTGGCAGCAGCAGCAGCAGCAGCAGCAGCGCGCAGGACGCGAGCGCCGACCGTCGCGGTCTCGATCGAAAACTCTTGCGCACTTTTACTTTTTAGTAGTTGCTGCCGCAGGCTCTGCGAACCGGCTGGCACCTGAACAAATTCCTTTGCGCACGGCGCGTTGCCCTCTTTGTACGCGGACCAGCAGCACCTGAGATACCGCCTGGCGCAAGCAAGCTATATCCCGCACGTGGGACCCAGCGGTTTCCCGCTGCGCGACGCCCCAAGCACCCGCTGTTCCCTCCCCTTTGGCGCCCTTCCTTTCCGGACCCACAGGCAGGGCTCCGTGGTGCCGTTCAGCCTCATCGAAGGTCCCGATGCCTGGACCGCCGCCGACTACCCCGTCCTGGAGGACTACATGCTGCACCTGACCCCCGAGCACGTGGCGGAGCTGGATGCGGCGGTGGAGGCGGTGCTGGCCAGCGGCAAGAGGCTGCAGGTGGGAAGGGGAAGGCGGAGGGCGTGACTCGGAGATCCGGAGGGGCAGGTGCTTGGAGGGCACCAGCGCGCCGGTTGCGGCCGTTCAGTGCCGCTGGTCCGTGGGGGAGGTGCAATGGGTCTTGGTGGACAGGTGGCGCGAGAGCATAAGAGGATGAAGCGTGTCGTGGTGGACTCGTCAGCATTTGGAAGGGACATGTACACGGCGCGCCGCGGTGGCGACAAGGGGAGAAACGGCGAAGGACTGCGGCGCCACGAGCAGTGTTGTGTGGCCGACCCACGGGTGACCCACGGTCTCGACGCCGCTCACCGACGAGCCCAATGCGCCTGTCTTTGCTGAAGTCCCATTCACCTTGTGCGTTCGCATCAGAGAGCTAATGGCCGATTGATTGCGCGCAGGACGTGGACCAGTCCGACTTCGAGCTGCCCACGCTATCCGGACCGTTGCTGGAGGCCGGTCGCGAGGCGCAGTTCGGCCGCGGCTGGGCGCTGGTCCGCGGTGTGCCCGTGTGGCGATACAGCCGGCAGCAGCAGCTGGCCGCGTACTGGATCCTGGGTCTGCACTGGGGCCGGGCGGTGCCGCAGAACGCCAAGGGACATCTGATCGGCCACATCAAGGACATCGGACATGAAGCCAAGAACCCGCTCACCCGCCTGTACGCCACCAACGCCGCGCAGCCCTGGCACAACGACGGCCCGGCTGACCTTGTGTGTGAGTGGCAGAGCGAGGAGTGAGCATAAGCTGGGAGTGTTTCTGTTGCTTCGGTTGGGCGATGCCACATGCCTATGCTCCAGCGCAATCGGACCCTCTTTGCGATATGGGTCGCACTGGAACGTACGGTTAGCATTACCAAGCCACTGGGTTTTCCTGTCAACTTAAATATTATACAAAGCATCCTAATCCCGTGGTCATGTCTTTATCCACCCTGCCCCGATTCGGCCCGCCCCGCAGCGCTGCTGTCCCTAGCTGACGCGGAGGAGGGCGGTGACAGCGGCTGGTCATCTTCCATCTCCGTACACAACGAGATCCTCCGCCGCGCGCCGCACCTGGCGCCGGTGCTGGCGGGCCCCTGGTTCTTCGACCGCAAGTCGGAGGTGCCGGAAGGTGAGGAGGGGAGAGGACAAGGGGGTCGCAGGGCTCGCCAATGGTTGCTCGTAATGTGTCAGTGCACAGCGATAATGTATCCATCCTGGGCGCATACATACGCTTGATGCATTGCTTTTGTACTGCAGTACTGTCGTATGGAAGCTACCCCTGACCCTGACTCCCCCGGCCCTGCGTCCCCCGTCCAGGCAAGAAGCCGTTCTTCGAGATCCCCGTGTTCAACTACCACCGCGGCTACCTGTCCGTCAACTACTCGGACAACTACTACCTGCTCAGCCAGCGGCACGCCGAGGTGCCCAAGCTGCAGCCCGCCCACTACGAGGCCATGAAGCTGTTCAACGAGCTGGCCTCGGGCCCCGAGCTGTCCATCCGCATGGTGCTGCGGCCCGGCGACGTGCAGCTGCTGTCCAACCACACCTGCCTGCACTACCGAGGGGCCTTCAGGGACAGCCCGCAGCACACGCGCCACCTGCTGCGCCTGTGGCTGTCGCCGCCCAACGACCGCCCGCTGCCCGAGTGCTACGCGGAGATCATGGCGGGCAGTGTGGTGCCGGGCAAGCGGGGCGGGATCATCATCCAGGGGGCCGCGCCGGGCATCCCACAGGAGGCGGAGTGAGGCGAGAGCATCCCGCAGGAGGCGGAGTAGTCAGCGGGAGCCTCCGCCTCCGTGATGCCAAGGCCGCGTGGCGGAGGCGTTCTGAGAAGCCTAGGAAGAGGAAGGCGACGAGACGGGACGGCAACATGCGGCAGCCCGCAGCAGAGCGCGCTGGCATCATCACACTGGATCGCACTGCATTATGAACGCATGTGTTTCGCAGTATAGTACGCAATGCACTTGTACGGCAGGGTGCGGACTTGCTGATGCGGGCGCTGATGCGTGCGGGCTGATATGCGCGTGTGATGGATGATGTAGTACGATAAGATGTCTAGTACGACGAACGCACGAATGGAGGAGAGCCTGGGTGGTAGTGAGTATAGCCGCTGACGAAGTTGTGGCAGCAGGCGGGCCATTGCGGTATTACTTGCAATCAAGGTGATGTATTGTGAAGGTTTGAACGTATGATGAGGGTCTGTTAAGGCGACCTCTGCGGGGGACAGGAGATGGGGTCCGAACTCCAAAGAGTGCTGGGTCCTGAAGGTATTGTGGGGTCAGTCAGGTCAGTTCGAAGGATTTGCTCGGGTTTGTCGATTGTTGGTATTTTTGGAGGAAACGAAGCCGTGTGTAGGGTTTTTGTTCTGGACCGCGTGCATGCGCACAGGCGGCGGCTGCTCGGCTGTGCTTGTACCCTTGTTCGGCGATTGCAGACCTCGGCTGCACTTGCAGCTGCGGGCCATTAGTTGGCTTATAGTTGACACATGTACGGATACCTTGGCGCTTTACGCGCTGAGGTGAATGAATGCGCGGTCCTGACAGTCATGGGCACGAGCACGAGTACTGTACTGTCGGCGCGTTCAACCGCACGCCCCTTTCCAGATCGCTCTCCGGGTTGGCTCCACCAGCAGCTCCCGAATGACCACCAGCTCCGAATGGAGCCAACAGCCAATGGGTCCCACTGGCAGCGGGCGGTAAGAGGGACTCCACCACAGACCACACGCGCGCGCCTGTCTGCCCAGGCTAGCGCCAACACGGGTGGTATTCCGGACGCACCTTGACCGCTGAGCACCTGCAGGCGTGTGCACACCCGCCCACAAGCAGCAGCACCAGCAGCGATCGTGCGCTTTCACCTCTCAGCTGCTATAACAACTCACATTGCTAGGTATTAACGGACGTTCCGTACAGATGCCGTACACGTACCTGGGGGATGCGAACCGGCTCCCAGAAGGAGAGCACACGCATAGAGGCACTCTCCTCTCACGCAAGCACTCACTACCAGCACTGCACCTAGCACCCGAGCCCTCTCTACGTCCGGCAGCGCACGTCGCCCTGTACGACAAGCAAGGTCTGCCCCAGCAGACCGAGCAGCCACAAGTAATAACGGTCACGGCACCGGCTCCATGACCACCAGATATAGACCGCGTCGGCAACAGTCTCCGCTGGTGCATCTGCCCTTACTGACTACCACCGCCACCGCCAGCGCCAGCGCAGCAATTTTGTCAGGATGACCAGCCCCGCGGACCAGCACGGCCCCCGGACGGCCGACCCATGGATCTAACGACTCAAAATGCGCCGTAACCTATATGCTAGACGACCAGAGGGCGAATGGATCCAAGTCCAGGAGTCACCTCCGGAACCCGAATCCGTGAACCACGTCGAGGCCGCCACATCCCGGGCAGCACCATAACCCTTGCCCCCCAGCTCCACCTCCAGGCCGGCCCTGCTCCAGCTCCGCCTCCTGGCGCCGGCCTCGACGACCCAGCACCGAGCACGTGTCCCCATGGCCCCATCCACGACCGGGCCTGGCTGCCACCACTGCCGCCACAGCTGCGGCTGTGGCACGCCGCGTGCTGCTCTTGTCGCCCGGCGCTGTGGGTCCCCCGAGTGGGTGGTGCCACATCGGCAACAGGGGTAAGCAGCCGGGGCGGGGTGGGAATGAAGCACTGCGGGTCTGCACCCGAGGAGGACGAAGCGGAGTCGGGGGAGCCGGAGGAGCGTGTCGCTGTGTGGGGGTGGCGGTCGCGCCGCCGATTCACGGCCCCCTGTCCCCGGGGTGCTGCCGACTCAGCGGTGTCCTCGCCGAGCCCCGCCTTGTCCCAGGTGGGGGCGTTGGAGGAGGTGCCGCCGGCGCTGCCTGGCCCACGTGTAGCCCCCTCATCCTCCTCCGCTCCTGCTTTCGCATCCTCACCCACAGCTTCACGAGCATCTGCATCCGCATCTGCATCTACATCCGCACCCGTGAGCCCGGCCCGCCGCTGCAGTCCGCCGCCCCGAGGGGGCGGCCCTCCTCCTTTCCCTCCTCCACCTCTCATCCCTCTCACTGCGCACTGAGGCGACCCCTGTGCCGACCAGGCCCCGGGCCCCGGCCCCGGAGAGCCCTGCTCCAAGCCCTGTGGCTGGCCCGGCGCCGGGCGCGCCCGCCTGCAGAGGCGGCCCAGCAGGCCCCTCCTCTGCGGTTCCACTGCCGGCACCTCGCTGCCACGCGCACTGGCGGCCTGCTGGGCCGCGTGCGAGCCCGGACACCTCGCGGCCGGCGCCGCTGCGGCCGCTGCATCTCGCAATGATGGCGTCAGCTTTAGCGGATCGTGTCGGGATCGGGGTCGGGGTAGCGCTGTCAGCCACCCCCCGGTGGACCCAACGGGTGGTCTCGGAGCGCCGCTGTAGGTGCCCCCGCCAGTGCCGCTGTGCGGCCGGCTCCCTGCCACGTTCCCTGTACGGAACCAACGAGTGACGCTGCGGTGAGCACCCATCATCTCTCCGACGGGCTGCTGCTGATGCTGCTGCCCCTCCGGATGTACTGCCGTTGTTGTTGGTGGCGGGCGCGGCGGCCGCCTCATCGCCGCGATGGCCTCCTGGGCCGCCTGCCTTGACGTCCCCAGCGCGGCCGCCAGCACGTCCGCCTGGCAGTCCTCATCCGCCAGGAAGCCCCCGTGGCCCAGCTGCTCGCGGAAGAGCACGGAGGGGTGCGGGCAGGAGGGGCCCAGCAGCGCGGCGCGGTTGGCCTGGAGGGGGTTGGGGGTTGGGTAAGGCAGGGGGAACAAGGAGGGAGGGACTCACAGCCTGTGGCACGTCATGAGTCGCGGATCGTTATCGATGTGTACCCCAAACAACTTGATCAGCGCGCGGTTCATACAACCGAGAGCTATCGACCGAGAGCTATCCCACCTTTCTGATACCGCAGCGCCCCGGCTCCATCATCTCCCATCGCAAATCCCTCGACCTACCACGTGCTCCCTCCCTCCTCCCTCGTCCCTTCCCTCCACTCACCAGTATCCTGCGCACCTCCCGCACCGGCACCAGGTTGTCACGGCCGCACAGCACCACACTCGTGCGCTCGGGCAGCTCCGAGGGCCACAGGTTGACTCGGGCCCAGTCCAGGCGCCGGCGGAGGGCCACGGAGCAGTGGAACTCCGCCACCACCAAGCCTGGGAGGGCGGAGGGCGGGTAGGAGGGAGGGAGAGCTCGAGATTGAGAGGGGCACGCGGGGCCGGGTGTCACGTAGTTGACGTAGAAGGATGGCATGCGGTCACGGTCAGGCATGAGCAGGGGAGGAGGAGGGGCCTTAATAGGTGGGCCAGCATCAATACGATCCAGTCCATCGGGAGGGGCGCAGCCTCGATGGGCGAAGCGCAGCGGGGAACAAGTGCGTTCAAGCCTGGGCGGGATCCCCCGCGGTGGCAGCGGTGGTGGCGCCCACGCGTGTATATCCGAAGGGATGGAGGCCTTATGCGCGCTCCACCTTAAAGGGGATCGAAAGAAGCCGGGGGGGTTAACATGCCACACATAGATATATCCACTCGAAGGAGGGGCCGGCCCCAGGTCCGTGACCCCCGTCACTGACCTCGCAGCAGCCCCCGGACCAGTCGACGGCGAATGGCGGCGGCAGGGCCACTAACGGGTGGCTGCGCCGCGCCCTCGCCCGCACTCCGCCCAGCATCAGCGACTGCGGGGCCGGACCGCGCAGCCGCGGCGACATGGCCTCGCCCTCGCTGCGCGGCGCTGGCATGTGGCCCCGGGACCCGGTGCTTGACGCGCTCTGTGCCTCCGTCGACGACCACCTCCGCAGGTCTGACGTCAGAAGCAGTAGCAGTAGCAGTTGCTGCATCCGTGGCAGCAGCAGCAGGAATGGCCGCACTTACGTAAGCATCCTCAGACGACCGCAGCTGTCCGTCCGGAAGTAAGCTGGGGCACGCGGCAGCCGCCGCTGGACAGCGGAGAGCGCCCGTACGGCACGGGTGTGCGCAGCTGTCGACGTCCCATCCTTGCGGCGGACCCGGCTGCGGCTGCGGCTGCGGCTGCGGCTGCTGCTGCCATTGTTGCCGGGATGATGGCTCCTCCCGCGTGTGCGGCTGCTGCTGCTGCTGCTGCGATGGGGGCTGGTGGTGATGATAGTGGTGCTGATGGTGCTGATAGTGGTGATGGTGATGGTGATGGTAGTGATGGTGGTGACGGTGGCCGCCCTCCTCCTGCTCGGACGCGACGGGTGGTGTCGTCAGGGGTTGCTGGTAGATGGCGTTACGGACCAGGTGCGGCAGGAACATGGCGAAGCTGCAAGGAGGGCAGGGGAGGCGGGAGAGGCAGACAGGCAAGTGGGTAAGGTAGAGGCCGGGGGAAGGAAAGACGGCACGGATCGGCAGCGGGCGCGTGCGGGAAGGGCACCAGCTGCGAGGGAAGCAGAGGCCGGACAGTGATGGGGCTGGGCTGGGGTGTGTGTGTGTGAGGGACGCGGTGACCCCTCGCTGCTTACCGCCGCTGAAGCACGGCCCCGTTGGACCCCATTGCCCTCACGCGCACCCTCAGCAACACTGCAGGGGACACGCGCGTTCAAAGAGTGGCCGAGATCCGGCGCGGTGGCAGCTATTCGTGAACGCGCCCTCCACGGCCCGCCACTCGCACACTTCCTGCTGACCTCCCCTGCACCCGCGCGGAGCAACACAGCAACACCATCGCCCCTTGAGCCCACTCCCCCGTACTTACGACGGGCTGTTGCAACCCGACGGTGAAGCTAAGTGCCTTCGTACCATCCTCCTCCGAAACCCAAACCCATCGCCGCCCACCCACCAGACAGGGTCGACGAGGGTGAGGCGGGCGACAGCGGGGGCGGCGGGCGAGGCGGCGGCGAGCTTGATGAGGGCCGAGGCGATCAGGGTGCCGTACGAGTGGGCCAGCAGGGATATACGGGTGACGCCCTGCACGACAGTACGACATGAAACAGCGAGGGCGGGTGGGCGGGGGATGGGCTAGGAGGAAGGTCCTCCAGCACCGGGGATGTATCCCGGGGTCACCAACGGCCTCGGCTGCGCGTCATCGCGTGCTCGCGACAGCTCTCTCTCTCTCTCTCTCACGGGGCCGCAGCCGCGGTGGGCGCCATGGCGGTTCCCCTGCAGGCGCCAGGTAGCCACCGGGGCCGCAGCGGCCGCGCTGGCGGTTCACTGGGGTGCACCCAGGGAACCCGCAACGGACCCGTGCACCTCTTTTTCTCGATGTCCAACTCAAGCCGTTCGGTACTAGGGGACTTTCCATCTGCCCCCTCCCTGCCCCTCCGCTCACCCACCCACCCACCCACCCACCCGGGCCGCCAGGAAGTCCGCCACGTCCGCCGCCACCTCATGCGGCGCGGGAATGGTGGCGGTCAGGCGCATGGACACGTGCTTATACTGTACGGCATACACCGGCCGCCTGCCCCGCGATGCGGCCACCAGCCGACTGAGCAGCCGCAGGTAGGGCGTCAGACCCAGACCGATGCCGTGAAGGAACACCAGCGGGGAGGAGTCGGCCTCGTCCCCGTCGTCGCCAGAGCTGGCTGTCTTCTGACCCGGGGAGGAGTCGGCTCCCGGCTCCTGATCTGGCCCCCCGGGAGCCCCCCCGGGAGCCCCCCCGGGAGCTGCCGGATGTCCACCACAGGCTTCACCACAGTCTGCGCCTCCGCCGGCCGCGATGACATCCTCGCCTGGGAGTACAGCAGCACCGCCAACGTCGCGGTCATTGCCAAGGCACTCCCCACCAGCCCAGAGGTCTTGGTCGCCGTCACCCTCCTCCTCCGCCTCCTCCTCCTCAGCATGGGAGGGGTTGTCGCTCGGGTTGGCCGCAGCAGTGGGGCCCAACTGCTCGACGCTGCACCTCCGCTCGCCAGCTCGAACGGCTGATGCTGACGACGACGGCGACGACAACATCGGCAATGACCCATGGGTCACATGCGGCCCGGCGGGGTCGGCCGCCGCGGTTGAGCCGGAGACCAAGTCGCATCCGCCACCGTCTGCAGGAGCCACCCCTCTACCTACTGCTGTAGCTACTGCTGTAGCTGCTGTAGCTACTGCCGCCCCTGGAGCAGCCGCCGCGGCTCGACGCAGCTGCCCCCCGCCCGCCCGCTGCCGCGGCCGCCACTCGTACACGGTCGCGGTGCCACAGCGGGTGACTCCCGCCACCCTGAAGCCCATAAGGCCCACCAGCGCGATGTGGGTCACCCCTGCTACCGCCTCCGTGACCGCATAGAAGGACAGCGGCCGGTAGCTGGTGACCAATGGGTCGGTGGCGGCCGCCAGCAGGCGGACATCGCCACCGCGGCGACCAACGCCGGCCCTACCGCACTCGCCTCCCTTGCCCGGCACCCAACCGCCGTCCGCTGAAGTCAGGTGGGCGGATGCGGATGCGTCACCGCCAGATCCACCGCCACCTCGCCGCTCCGCCGCTGGGCAGCTTGGGCCCCGGGTCCGCCACCAACCCCGACGCGCCGGACCGGGATAGTCTTCGTCCACGTTGGTTGTGGCGGCGGCGGAGGAGGAGCGGCGGCGGGTCGCCCACCCCCAACCCCAAGCGGCAGCGGCTACGGCTGCAGTGGTGGCGCCCAACGGCGCGTGGTGCACAGCCGGGCGGCGGAGGGCCGCCGCCAGGGGCCAGCGCAGCGCCCTGCCCTGGAGACGCCACCGCCAGGCCGCCGTCGGGCCGCCCCGGACGTCACCGCCCTGCACCGCCGCTGCATCCGCCCCGTGGGGCGGCGACGGCGGCGCCCAAGTCCCCCCCGTTGGGTGGGTGCCCCCGCGCGTCCTGGATGGCGGGATCACTGCAGCGCCCTGTGGCACCAGCCCGGGCGGTCCGAGGGGGCGGACCAGGTCGGGGGGAGCTCCAGGGGCGGGGCTGATGCCGGGACAGACGTCGGCACAGACTGCGGCGCCTATATACAGGGGGTCGCCGAGCCCGAGGGTCCCCACGTGGACCGGCAGCAGCCCGCCGCGACTGCCCTCACCGCCGCCCTCATCACCGCCGCTACTGCCCTCACCGCCGCCAGCCGGCAGATCCAAGACCCTCATCAGCCGCAGCGCGAGCGCCTCCATGTCCACCACCCGCCCCACGGCTCCGAGGGCAGCGGCGGCCCCAGCTGCTGCCGCCGAAGCCGAAGCCGCCACATGTCCGGGTGCGGGCACTTCAGGGCCCCCCGTGACCGCCACCAAGCCGGGTGGGAGCTGCTGGGACCCCATCATTCCGGAGACGGCTCCGTCGCAACGCGGTTCGCTGCGGCTGGGGCACTCGATGTGCATTTGGTACGACATGACTGCCGGCCCCAACAGGTCCTCGTACGGTACGGCATTCGCGCAGTCACGCGGCGTGGCCTGCCTACGCGGCGCCTGCCGTAGTGGCCAGGAGGAAGTAGGATGGGCAGCGCCGGACAGGCTGTCATTGGTGGGCGGCAGTGCAGGCGGCAGGACGGGGCCCAGCAGGGGTGGCAGACCCGGGGGCTGCTGCGGGGACGGAGGCAGCTGCGCCGTCGGCTGCGGCAGCAGCAGGTACGACAGCAGTTGGGTGACGTGGCTGACGTGCAGCTGGTGGGGTCCCGCCAGGCCGCTGAACCACTGCGCGAGCAGGTGGCCCCCCTGGAGCAGGTCCAGGTGGCCCTCCTGGAGAGGGGCCGGGGAGGATCGACATCGGGGTGGGAGCTGAGGAGGGGAGGTGGGCGCGGGCAAGGGGGAGGATTCCGACTACGGCCGACAAAGGCGCACCAACTGATCGCGAATGCGACCGTACGGCACACAACGTCCCAGCGCAGGTTAACGCGAAAACCCCTCCCGTTCGCAGTGCATCACTGACCCGTGGGTCGAGCAATTTCTCAAGGAGCAGCTCCACCCTCGCCGCCGCGTCTTCATCCAAGCTGCAGCCGCCGGGTGGGAGCTCGCCGCAGGACTGCGCCCCGGTTGGCTCTCCTCCTCCTCCCCCTCCTCCTCCTGCGGCCGACGACTCCAGCAGCACCTCCGGCCGCTGCACCGCCGATTGCGACTGGCACCCAGCCCCCAGCACGCATCTCAAACTCCCAGTGGAAGCGCCCCCCGCGATGGCGGCACAGCAGCCGCCCGCCGCCTCCGCGGGCCCCGCCCCATCTCCGGGCCCCACCGGGACGGGCCCCTCGGGCTCCTCACGCCACGCCTCCGCCCCCTCCACACCCGCTTCACCGGCATCCAGGCCCTGCAGGGAACAGTCGGCTGGGCTGCTATCGAGGCAAGAGCGGTCGCGGCGGCCGCAGGGGGAGCCGCCGAGGTGAGGACGTCCGTGGAGCCGGCGCCACCTCAGTAGCAGCGGCAGCTGCTGGAGCGCCGGGGCCCTTCTCAAAGCATGACCGGGGGCCCTTTCGCCGCTGTCGGTGCGCCCGGGCGGCCCACACAGCAGCCGCTCTTCCCCATCGGGTCCGGCGGGCGACCGCCTCTGCGGCAGTGGCTGCGGCTCCGCACCCCGCCAGCAGCTCGGTGCTGAGTCAGCAGGTGCCTGGGTGCTGCGAGGCAGCGGAGCAGGGGCAGCGCCACTGCGGTGCGGGTCGACAGCGCCGGCCCCGGCCGCAGGTTTCCGCAGTGCGGGCGCAGCCGGTGCAGCCGCTACGTTATGGCGTCGCAGCCGCAGGGCGCTCGAGGCGGCGAAGAGCAGCTCGGACCCCAGCAGCGCGAGGCGCGCGCGGGGCGGCAGGGCCGCGGTGGTGGCGAACAACACCAGCAGCGACAGCTGCACGCAGGTGTGAGGGGGTTAGGGACGTACGGCAGTGGAACACAAAGTTCGGGTAGGGTTGCGTCATCGAGCAGAGGAAGCGTTGATGCGGTCACGAGTTCTGGCCGGTTGGTTTCTGCCCAGTCCCAGCTTAACTTGCGTGTCGCTGGGCCATCCTCAATCTCAAACATTTTTTATTTTCTTAGCGTTCGTTGGTATGAAGCCGCGACGGTAACGCAGCCGGCCTCGACGACCGCCTACGACCCGCGCTCGCAGGCCGGTCCGCGGAACGCATTCTGAATTGAATGCGACAAAGTCAACAGTGCATTTTGAGGCTCTCAAAAAAATAAAGCGAGGGGTCTGTTGCTTCTGGGAAGCACCAGCGAAATGAGGCCATAACACGTCAACCAGCGACCAAAACCCTACTTCACACAATACTCAACCCTCAATAGACTCACCAGAGACGTGACATCAAGACTGGGTAAGGAATTCGAAAGAATTCGGGGTGGGAACCTGTGACAAGGGCTCTTTCGTTCGAGCATAGCGACGGGCAGTTACATGCCGACAATTTGTTTACAATACAAATGAAACATACAACCAGATTACAGGACAATTATATTGCATATTTGTTCAACAGTCAAATACGAATACACGGAAGGCACAGCGACGAAATTCGAGCTCGTAACCGTTCTGACGTCATCCTGCACACGGGGCGGGGCGGGTTTGCAGTCCGGCCCACGCGCCCTTTTGTCTACACCTCCCCACAACCCACATTACCCTGGGAATTATGCAACAGTTCTACCTCCGGGCTGACGCGCACCAGCCAGCCTGGCCGGGACTGCTCGCAAGCCCTCGCAGCTGCTGCAGACCCAGAGAACTGTCGGGGGAAACAGCCGGCAAGGGACGTCCTTGCCACCTTGCCGCCACCACAAAGTCGCCCCCTGCACATACGAGCACTTATGATGCATCCTCGCGCAGCCAAGTCATATTCTCAGGCATACCAAGATGCCTCAACCATCCAATCCGATCCCTTTGAATCCAATGTGCAAAATTGCGCGATGAGGCGTGCAGTTATGCGTTATGCGTCGGTGTGTTCATTGTGCGGTCTTACCGTATGGGAAGAGGGCGGGGGCAGCCTCAGTCCCGGACGCAGACCCCCGCCACACCGGCCCCGCTGCCTCCACCTCATCACGTCCATTGCCGGCCAGGTCAAGCCAGGTCAGCGTCACCTTAGCGCCAGGCCCACACTCTCCACTCTGTGCCAGGCCCACCCGCCCGTCCGCGCCTCAACTCCAGGAACCCCGACAGCTACCCAGTCCCCGGAGGACTGCGGGCCCCCGGGGATGCAGTGCAGCTCTTCCCACCCGCCCCATATCTACACGCCTGCCAAGGAGCACGACGTTGTGGCACCTGCCACCGTTGTCCCGTGCCCCCCCTCTGTCCCTGTTTTCCTTTCTGCCCCCTCCCCTGCCCTCCATTTGCCGTTCGCCCTCCCCGTCCCGACCCACCCGCGGCTGCACACACCCACGCCCCAGCAGCTGCCGCACAGCCCACGTCCGCTACGAGTACCGGAGCAGCATGTCCCGCGGGTTGTCGTTGGGTGCCTGCTGCACCTCCGCCTCCCGCACCGCCAGGTACGCGTCCAGGAGCGGCTGACCGATGGCTACGGGGCGGCAAAGGGGAAGGGGGAGGGAAGAGAAGGGGAGCGGGTAAGAGGTCTGTGACTGGACAAGCGACCCCAAGGAAGTTGATCCGCACCGCGGCAGGCTTGCTTGCTTGCTGTCAGGGATAAAACATCACCCTGTGGAAGGATGCGGAAACAATATCACGCATTTCGTGGTGCCGTACTCAAATGACCTGCGCTGAACGGCTACGCGGCAGGAGCTGTGCAGGAGGTCAACACACTGCGGGCGCATTGGTTTCGAGGTGGTATTGCACTGCTGCGCCAGGGCGTCGGGCCCTTGGTCAGGCACTGTCCGGATGTGGTGGTCCCAAGGATCAACCGTGAGGTGTTTTCGCTCTCCCCCCGCTGCGTACCCACCTTCCGCCATAGCCGCCTTGAACGACACCCCCGTCCGCTCGCTCTGAGCAACAGAGGGGGCATCAGCGCAGCGGGTAAAACGCCAGAGGGAGGGGGACCGTAGGCAGCAAGCCGGGCAGTCAGAAACAGAAGCAGGAGCACAGCGCATGCCGCCAGGGAGCCAGGAGGTGAGCACATGCACGCACCCCTTGTGAGTGAGGCACGCGGGAGCTGGCCAGGGGAAGGGGTGGCTGCTGTGGCTGCACACGACAAGACACACGCGAGGCTACCTGCTGACCAAGGAAGCACTCGGCTGCTTTACCCGGCGGCGATTTCGCGCAAAGTACCGTACAGGTGGTAAGGTGACCGCCCATCCCACTGCGCCGGCCCCACGAGAGGACTGTGAGGAACGCTGCTGCTGCTGCTTCTATCGTGTACACATTGAAGGCATCAAATGACGACGGCGATGTCCTCACGGGCCCTAGAGGTCCCCCTGGGGCCAGAAGGTGTTACTGTCCTTGCCGTATCACCGCCCTGCTGTGCCCACGCCGTACCCACCTTGAGGAGACCCAGCGCCGCGCCCAAGCTGGTGGGCAGCGGCCGAACCCCCACCCGCGCCGCCGCCTCCGCGTCCAGCTCACCGGGGGCCACCTGGCAGGGCTCAGGCAGGGACAGCTTGGCGAAGATGCCTGAGGCGTGGGACAGGGACAGGGACAGGGCGACCGACCGGAGCGGGCGCATGAGTCATGCGCAAGGCTCTTGCAGCTGAAAGCCGAGGGACGATGTATTACAGGCCATCGCTATCGTGCAAAGGGGCCCCGCACGAGGGATTGAAGGAGACAGGAAAAAGGGAGAAACACGCGGCACGGTGGGTCAACGGGGGCTTGGTGAACTGGGACTGGCAGACCCACGGGTCTCCGAGCTCAATGCCGGTCAGGGAGGACCCATCACGGCTTCGCCAGGGAGATGCTTTATGCAGCCAACGGAAGACAGGCTTCGGAGCCCATGAACAAGCACAGCAGAACACGATGCGGTGCCCCTGTCCCTATCCGCATGCACAGATCAGCGGGGGGGGAGGGGAATCCATATTGCGAAGCAGTGGAGACCCACTCCGCTGCTGGAGGCCGCCTCCGGGAGGTTTGCGAAAGAGGTGCTTTCGCGGCTGAGTGCCAACTGTTCGGGGGGTCAGGGCAGTGATCCATACCCCCAGACACGCCCCCGCCACGCCGCCCCGCTCCTCACCTAGCATGCCCGCCACCATGATGGCACTGAGCGCCACGTAGGGGTTGGCGGTGCCGTCCATGGCCTTGTACTCCACGTGCATCATGTCCAGCCGGTGGGGCCCGGGGGCCGTCACCCGCAGCGGCACCTCCCGGTTGTTGTAGCCCCACGCCGCATGCGCACCCGCCCAGGCCCCGGGCCGCAGCCGCTCGTAGCTGTTGGGCGAGGGCGCCGTGAAGGGCAGCAGCACGTCCAGGTACGCCAGGACGCCCCCCAGGAAGGACAGCATCTCCAGGGAGGGAACGTGCGGGCGAGGACCCGCGCCTTGTCCCGCCGCCGGCTCGTGGCCCGTGGCTGAGACCCGCCGGGCGCGCGCGCTGGGGAGCGGGCCGCCGGGACCCGCAGTGGCGGCGGCGGCGGCGGTGGGCTCGCTCCTGCGAGGTGGCGGCAGCTCGGGCTCCGGGTGGGGCACCACGGTGTCCGCGGCGGCGGTGATGACGGCGCGCGCGGCGGCCTCCAGCCCGTCGGGTGAGGAGGAGAAGCTGCCGCCCTCCAGCGGGTCGTTCATGTGGCACTTGCCGTTCTGGGGGGGGGGGGTGTACCGCAGGGCCGCCAGGGTACGGTAGCGGCGTTCCGGTGCGTCATCGAGTAACGAAAACAGAAGGTTGCGGCGCAACACCCGTGGGCGGTGGCAGGGGGGGCGGTGGCAGGGGGGGCGAGGGCAGGTGGGGCGGACTCCGGTGGTGCCCAGGAGGTGGAGAAAACCACCCGGCCGGCAGTGCGGTCTGCTGGCTGCTCAAGCCCTGGGATTGCGACCAGATGGACGGACGAGCGCCGGTGGGTGTCCCATGGCCGATGGCCCAGCCCACCAACTCGACTGTGCTCTGCGCTCAGCAAACTAGATAGAGCGCCTGAAAAGCTCGATGACTACATTAAATAGATGGATGGATGAATGAATGCAAGGGGTATTCCATACCGTGTCCGAAATGGTTGCCGCGAGAAGGTGGCGGTGCGGATGCGATGATTTTGGAGACGTTGCGCCACCCGCCTCCCATCCCCCCCCCCCCGCAGCTGGCCTATACCTTCCACAGACTGAAGTGGACGTGGAGGCCGCTGCCTGCGGCGTCGGGAACGGGCTTGGGCAGGAAGGACACCGCCAGGCCGTGACTGCGGGGCGGTCAGGCGCGCGGGGTGAGCGGCTCGCGGTCGGTGAGCAGCGGTGGGTAACGGAACAAACTAAGACCGCAGGTAGTGAGGAACGGTTGCGGTCGGGGTTACCAACCCCGCATTGACTAGCGGATGCGGTCAGGGCAGCCAAGCCAGCACGGCATGGCTAGGTGGGTCCAACACTGCGTACAACAAGGCTCATCGGGCCCTGGCGGTCACACCCTTGCGCCTCCCCGCCACCACCAGCCGCGATTGCGCACCCGCCTCCCGTATTCTGGGAGTGTGGGCCATGGCCCTCCCCAGATGCAGATGCGCAGCCGGGCCCCGCTTACCCCGCCCACACCACGCCCTCCAAAAGACCAAAACAAGCGCCATCTGCAATTGGAGATACCCATCGTCGGGCGGGCTTCTCATTAAAAACCCATCGCTTCTTCCCCGGCGGACACCGCCCCCGTGACCTGCCGTACACCCACCTGCCCGCCACCCCGACCAGCGCCTCCTTGGCCAGCAAGAGCTTGTCCGCTACCTCCACAGGATCGCCGTACATGAGGGAGATCTCGAACTGACCTGCACGGCAGAGGTGCAGGGCAGACGGGGAGGCGTGCGGGGTTTAAATTGTAAAAAGAAATAAACCCGAAGAACGAACCCCTGCACACACCCGGGCGTGCGGGGACTTTCGGGGCAACCCCCTTTTATTTTCCCCCAGGATGTGCACCCAAGCGACCGTGCGCCCACCTGCGGCAACTCCAACACCCACAACAGCCGCTGCAACCTTTCGTTCCTACAACGTCAGCAGCCGCATGATCCGTGCCCGAGTGCTGGTTGCAGGATCTCAAGCACCCTTGCGCTCTCAGCTCTTGCATCTCACAAGCACCAAGAGATTGAGCGGCGCAATGGCTGAGCGGAGGGCCTCGACGCGTGTGCATGTGGATGTGTTTTAGAGAGACAACCCGGCCCACCCGCCCGTGTGCGCGTGTGCATGTGTATGAGAAAACCGGGCCACCAGACGGGAAGGGTGTGTGTCCCCTGTCCGCACCTGGGGCGCTCTCCGCGTGCCACTGCACCACCTCGATGTCCATGGCCTCCAACGCCTCCACCATGTGGTCCAGCACTGGCATGCATGCGCAGTCACAGACAGACAGACACACGACCATGGAGAGGGTGAGGACGCAGCACAACGGACACAAAGGGGGGTAGGACCCCGGCCACCGTCAGCTGCGGCTGGTGCGCAGCGGGACCAATGCCGCATCGGCCGATCCGTGGCGGGTGTGAGATCGACACACGCCCGCTGGGAGCGGCTCGCGATCCTAGCCCAGCCCGCCCTCGGCCCGCCCAGTGGAGCCCCCCGCCCCACATCCCTGGTCGACCAATGATCTTCTTTCCGATGATGCAAGGGGCCTCAGGTAAACGTCCTGTCGTCCGTCGCAAGCACCCCCTCGAGCACTCACGTCGTCGTACTTGCTTCCCACGCACCCACGCCCCGCCATGTTACACTTGTCGACCAGCCGACCAACGCGCCTGGTTTGCGGCCGCGGCTGCCGCCTCTCCCTCCCCCTCTCTCAGGATATCGCATGCCGGCAAGGGTCCCCCCCAAGGGCGCCATCCCGAAGCGTCGCCCCCTCCCTCCGCACCTCTGGCCTGGCGGTCCAGCGCACTGCTCTGGCAATACAGGGACCCGTCCACGGGCCGCCACCCCGAGCCCCGCAGGCTCTCCTCGCCCGGGGGTGCCCGCTCCAACAGCAAGAACTCGATCTCGAAGCCCGCCTGCAAGGGATGGGTCGGTCGGTTGGTACGTCGGTCGGTTGGTACGTCGGTCGGTTGGTACGTCGGTCGGTTGGTCCGTCGGTCCGTCGAGCGGGGGCCTGAGAGGAACGGCCACGAGGTGGGCTGCCAGCTCCCAACGGCTGTCGATGAGCAGCTATCCCCCAGCGTCCCATAGCCGTAGCTCAAACCCGCCAGCCACCGACCTTCATCGTCAGCCCGAAGTTGTCTTGGAGCATCTTGCAGGTATTGCGGAGCGCGCGGCGAGGACAGCAGTCCCACGGTGTTTCTGAGGCCGAAACAGTATCCGGCGGCGCCAGAAGGACATGGCGACCATGTCACGAGGATGGAGGGCGAAACGAATGAGTGGCCTAATGATGGGCTACTGGGGCGGTTGGGTTCGCATGATGTGGTCGGCCATCGTGCCACGCGGTGTCAATCCATAGAAAGAGCAGCGGTGAAGATTCAGCTGCGGGGCTGTGGTCCTGCCACACGTGTGTTGCGGCGGGAGGCAGCTACCCGCACTCACCGCTCCTGGGCGCCTCAAACTCCACAACCGCCATCTGGTGTCCAGGACACCAGGGGAGCGCGACGCGGGACGATTCGACGGGCTTCATCCGCGCCTCTCCCACTGCCGTGAGTCCGGCGTTGGGAGCGGGACTGTCACCGTAGGCGGGCATCGCCATGCACGCCGTAGTGATGCCCAGCCCACAGTGCTGCAGGGCCCCGTACCGGTGGCCCGTCACCACCCTGTTGTTGGAATACACAAAGGCAATCGATCCATTCAACGGACCAGAAAACGGCAGAAGGCAGTCAGATAGCTCGGTGTTGTGCGACCGTCAGGTGGTGTGCTGCAGCCGGCGATGCTGTCCGTATCACCGTAAACCGTGCGAACGACACGGTCCCTCCCAAGGCACTGCATGACTTGCTGGCTGCTTTACCTGCAGACGTATTGAAGGGGAAAAACATCACATATTAGTAGGCTGGGATTGACTGTTTCCGGACATAGACGGCACTGAGGCGCACCTGCATCGACGAATACCAGCTGTATCACACCACAGCAAGCGTATAGATTTCGCTGTTTTTGCTTCAACACGCTTGAGAGTGGGCTCCGCATGGGCTGCCGTGGATTCTGATCCTGCATTCGGAGTTTCTAAAGAACCGATGAGTGCAGGTGCTGGATTTACAGCTGTTTGAGCAATACCGGTTTGCTCGCTGTGAGTTGTGAAGTCCAACGCTCTTAGGAAGCGTGCCATCCCTGTGAATACGTGTTGTGCTATCAAAACAGTTGCATGCTTTTCGAGAATTGTTTAATTCGGCTTTATCATAATGCCTTAGGTTGGCTTGGCTCAAGGTAAAATTGCCATCAACGGCTACCGTACCGGACGGATTATGATAATTGTTACAGCTTACGGAGCGAAGGCATTTTCCTAGCGATTTGCGTACATCAGTTCGTAACAATTTACTTCAATATGCTTAACATAGCATCTGCGTCAGAGCCACTCCCGGGGTTCTTCTGTTTGGGGTTCCCCAGCCTTGCTATTACTTCCTCTCGCTCCCGCAAGCGCCCGGCCCAAATGACTACACGCGCCCATCAGAATGCAATACAACAACTCAAGGACCTAGCTTATGTGAAGGAGGGCAGGCGATGTGCCAGACGTCAGCCAGGACCTCCCGTCGTGCGCCCATCGTCACCCTTCGTCACATATACCATTAGGATTCGCAGCTGATATTCTAGCCGGAGCGTGGGGAACCGTAGCTTCGACGACTATGTACAGGCGTCAATTGATGGGTGCGTGGGTGGATGGTTGGATGGATGGATGGATGACCAGAACGGCCCCCTTTTGTCAATAAAGACAGCGAATCCGCAAAAGAACAGCCCGGAACAGCCGCCCCTCCCCGCCCTCGGGCACTTGGATGGGATGGATGGGTGGAAGAGCCTATCAGCTCCCCTCGGGCAATCTGAAGGATGGATTGCTTGGCGGATCAGCGAGCCCCGCCCCTCCCCGCCCGTGGGACACTTGGATGGGATGGATGGTCGGAACAGCCCCACTTTCTCCCCGGGCACTTGGATGGGTGGATGGATGAGCAGAACATACAGCCCCTCTTCCCCGCCGTTGGGGCACATGAATGGATGTGGTGGATGGGCGGAACAGCCCATCAGCCCCCCTCGGGCAACTGGACAGATGGATTGGCGGAACAGCCCCCCCTCCCCACTTGGGCTCCCAGGCTCGGCCTCCCAGGCTGGGGCTCCCAGGCTGGGGCTCCCAGGCTGGGGCTCCCAGGCTGGGGCTCCCAGGCTGGGGCTCCCAGGCTACCCAGGCTGGGGCTCCCAAGCTGGGGCTCCCAGGCTGGGGCTCCCAGGCTGGGGCTCCCAGGCTGGGGCTCCCAGGCTGGGGCTCCCAGGCTGGGGCTCCCAGGCTGGGGCTCCCAGGCTTGGGTAAGGACAAGCAGTGAATGGGACGGATATTATGATCATGCACATACAGATCGTTGGGTTGTTGTTGCGAGCAGGGAGGGAGTAATGATTATGTGTGGGGCACATATATATACAGCGGGACGTTGCGGAACTGAGGGTACCCACGGGGCGGGGTCGGATTCCCAGAAGTGTGGTGTCACGGAATACCCGACTTATAAAATAGGTAACTTCATGTATCTGGATACCTGTTTTGTTGTATCGGATACCTCATAGCGAGTAATGGTTATGCGGTTTCAAGTACCGTAGTGCCGTACCCTACTCTTGAATTGCTTGGGGGCCTCCGGAAAAAACGCTTGAAATTTTGCACTGTTCCATGCATTTGGTGACGACACCTTTACATGATGGCGGCCCCGCCTGCGTCAATTCGCAAGCAGTACGGTCTCTCTGTGCCCCACCCTCCGCCAGGCTGTGGAATCGTGGCGGGGGTGGTGACGGCCCAGCAACAGCAGGCGACGAAGTGCACCCCCATATGGCTGCCGCACAGCCTTCCCGCTGCTTGCGAATTAATTCCCCCGACACCTTTACATGATGGCGGCCCCGCCTGCGTCAATTCGCAAGCAGTACGGTCTCTCTGTGCCCCCCCCGCCAGGCTGTGGAATCGTGGCGGGGTGGTGACGGCCCAGCAACAGCAGGCGACGAAGTGCACCCCCATATGGCCGCCGCACAGCCTTCCCGCTGCTTGCGAATTAATTCCCCCGACACCTTTACATGATGGCGGCCCCGCCTGCATCAATTCGCAAGCAGTACGGTCTCTCTGTGCCCCCCCCTCCTCCAGGCTGTGGAATCGTGGCGGGGGTGGTGACGGCCCAGCAACAGCAGGCGACGAAGTGCACCCCCATATGGCCGCCGCACAGCCTTCCCGCTGCTTGCGAATTAATTCCCCCGACACCTTTACATGATGGCGGCCCCGCCTGCGTCAATTCGCAAGCAGTACGGTCTCTCTGTGCCCCCCCGCCAGGCTGTGGAATCGTGGCGGGGGTGGTGACGGCCCAGCAACAGCAGGCGACGAAGTGCACCCCCATATGGCTGCCGCACAGCCTTCCCGCTGCTTGCGAATTAATTCCCCCGACACCTTTACATGATGGCGGCCCCGCCTGCGTCAATTCGCAAGCAGTACGGTCTCTCTGTGCCCCCCCCGCCAGGCTGTGGAATCGTGGCGGGGGTGGTGACGGCCCAGCAACAGCAGGCGACGAAGTGCACCCCCATATGGCCGCCGCACAGCCTTCCCGCTGCTTGCGAATTAATTCCCCCGACACCTTTACATGATGGCGGCCCCGCCTGCATCAATTCGCAAGCAGTACGGTCTCTCTGTGCCCCCCCCTCCTCCAGGCTGTGGAATCGTGGCGGGGGTGGTGACGGCCCAGCAACAGCAGGCGACGAAGCGCACCCCCATATGGCCGCCGCACAGCCTTCCCGCTGCTTGCGAATTAATTCCCCGACACCTTTACATGATGGCGGCCCCGCCTGCGTCAATTCGCAAGCAGTACGGTCTCTCTGTGCCCCCCCCGCCAGGCTGTGGAATCGTGGCGGGGTGGTGATGGCCCAGCAACAGCAGGCGACGAAGCGCACCCCCATATGGCCACCGCACAGCCTTCCCGCTGCTTGCGAATTAATTCCCCCGACACCTTTACATGATGGCGGCCCCGCCTGCGTCAATTCGCAAGCAGTACGGTCTCTCTGTGCCCCCCCGCCAGGCTGTGGAATCATGGCGGGGGTGGTGACGGCCCAGCAACAGCAGGCGACGAAGCGCACCCCCATATGGCCGCCGCACAGCCTTCCCGCTGCTTGCGAATTAATTCCCCCGACACCTTTACATGATGGCGGCCCCGCCTGCGTCAATTCGCAAGCAGTACGGTCTCTCTGTGCCCCTTCCCTCCGCCAGGCTGTGGAATCGTGGCGGGGGTGGTGACGGCCCAGCAACAGCAGGCGACGAAGCGCATCCCCATATGGCCGCCGCACAGCCTTCCCGCTGCTTGCGAATTAATTCCCCGACACCTTTACATGATGGCGGCCCCGCCTGCGTCAATTCGCAAGCAGTACGGTCTCTCTGTGCCCCCCCCCGCCAGGCTGTGGAATCGTGGCGGGGTGGTGACAGCCCAGCAACAGCAGGCGACGAAGCGCACCCCCATATGGCCACCGCACAGCCTTCCCGCTGCTTGCGAATTAATTCCCCCGACACCTTTACATGATGGCGGCCCCGCCTGCGTCAATTCGCAAGCAGTACGGTCTCTCTGTGCCCCCCCGCCAGGCTGTGGAATCGTGGCGGGGGTGGTGACGGCCCAGCAACAGCAGGCGACGAAGCGCACCCCCATATGGCCGCCGCACAGCCTTCCCGCTGCTTGCGAATTAATTCCCCCGACACCTTTACATGATGGCGGCCCGCCTGCGTCAATTCGCAAGCAGTACGGTCTCTCTGTGCCCCCCCCTCCTCCAGGCTGTGGAATCGTGGCGGGGGTGGTGATGGCCCAGCAACAGCAGGCGACGAAGCGCACCCCATATGGCCGCCGCACAGCCTTCCCGCTGCTTGCGAATTAATTCCCCCGACACCTTTACATGATGGCGGCCCCGCCTGCGTCAATTCGCAAGCAGTACGGTCTCTCTGTGCCCCCCCCGCCAGGCTGTGGAATCGTGGCGGGGGTGGTGATGGCCCAGCAACAGCAGGCGACGAAGCGCACCCCCATATGGCCACCGCACAGCCTTCCCGCTGCTTGCGAATTAATTCCCCCGACACCTTTACATGATGGCGGCCCCGCCTGCGTCAATTCGCAAGCAGTACGGTCTCTCTGTGCCCCCCCCGCCAGGCTGTGGAATCATGGCGGGGGTGGTGACGGCCCAGCAACAGCAGGCGACGAAGCGCACCCCCATATGGCCGCCGCACAGCCTTCCCGCTGCTTGCGAATTAATTCCCCCGACACCTTTACATGATGGCGGCCCCGCCTGCGTCAATTCGCAAGCAGTACGGTCTCTCTGTGCCCCTTCCCTCCGCCAGGCTGTGGAATCGTGGCGGGGGTGGTGACGGCCCAGCAACAGCAGGCGACGAAGCGCATCCCCATATGGCCGCCGCACAGCCTTCCCGCTGCTTGCGAATTAATTCCCCGACACCTTTACATGATGGCGGCCCCGCCTGCGTCAATTCGCAAGCAGCACGGTCTCTCTGTGCCCCCCCCGCCAGGCTGTGGAATCGTGGCGGGGGTGGTGACAGCCCAGCAACAGCAGGCGACGAAGCGCACCCCCATATGGCCACCGCACAGCCTTCCCGCTGCTTGCGAATTAATTCCCCCGACACCTTTACATGATGGCGGCCCCGCCTGCGTCAATTCGCAAGCAGTACGGTCTCTCTGTGCCCCCCCGCCAGGCTGTGGAATCGTGGCGGGGGTGGTGACGGCCCAGCAACAGCAGGCGACGAAGCGCACCCCATATGGCCGCCGCACAGCCTTCCCGCTGCTTGCGAATTAATTCCCCCGACACCTTTACATGATGGCGGCCCCGCCTGCGTCAATTCGCAAGCAGTACGGTCTCTCTGTGCCCCCCCTCCTCCAGGCTGTGGAATCGTGGCGGGGGTGGTGAGGCCCAGCAACAGCAGGCGACGAAGCGCACCCCCATATGGCCGCCGCACAGCCTTCCCGCTGCTTGCGAATTAATTCCCCCGACACCTTTACATGATGGCGGCCCCGCCTGCGTCAATTCGCAAGCAGTACGGTCTCTCTGTGCCCCCCCCGCCAGGCTGTGGAATCGTGGCGGGGGTGGTGATGGCCCAGCAACAGCAGGCGACGAAGCGCACCCCCATATGGCGCCGCACAGCCTTCCCGCTGCTTGCGAATTAATTCCCCCGACACCTTTACATGATGGCGGCCCCGCCTGCGTCAATTCGCAAGCAGTACGGTCTCTCTGTGCCCCCCCGCCAGGCTGTGGAATCGTGGCGGGGTGGTGACGGCCCAGCAACAGCAGGCGACGAAGCGCACCCCCATATGGCCGCCGCACAGCCTTCCCGCTGCTTGCGAATTAATTCCCCCGACACCTTTACATGATGGCGGCCCCGCCTGCGTCAATTCGCAAGCAGTACGGTCTCTCTGTGCCCCCCCCCGCCAGGCTGTGGAATCGTGGCGGGGGTGGTGACGGCCCAGCAACAGCAGGCGACGAAGCGCACCCCCATATGGCCGCCGCACAGCCTTCCCGCTGCTTGCGAATTAATTCCCCCGACACCTTTACATGATGGCGGCCCGCCTGCGTCAATTCGCAAGCAGTACGGTCTCTCTGTGCCCCCCCCCCGCCAGGCTGTGGAATCGTGGCGGGGGTGTGACGGCCCAGCAACAGCAGGCGACGAAGCGCACCCCCATATGGCTGCCGCACAGCCTTCCCGCTGCTTGCGAATTAATTCCCCCGACACCTTTTACATGATGGCGGCCCCGCCTGCGTCAATTCGCAAGCAGTACGGGTCTCTCTGGCCCCCCGCCAGGCTGTGGGAATCGTGCGGGCGGGGGGGGTGACGGGCCCAGCAACAGCAGGCGACGAAGCGCACCCCCATATGGCCGCCGCACAGCCTTCCCGCTGCTTGCGAATTAATTCCCCCGACACCTTACATGAATGGCGGCCCCGCCTGCGTCAATTCGCAAGCAGTACGGTCTCTCTGTGCCCCCCCCGCCAGGCTGTGGAATCGTGGCGGGGTGGTGATGGCCCAGCAACAGGCAGGCGACGAAGGGCACCCCCATATGCCGCCGCACAGCCTTCCCGCTGCTTGCGAATTAATTCCCCCGACACCTTTACATGATGGCGGCCCCGCCTGCGTCAATTCGCAAGCAGTACGGTCTCTCTGTGCCCCCCCCTCCAGGCTGTGGAATCGTGGCGGGGGTGGTGATCGGCCCCAGCAACAGCAGGCGACGAAGCGCACACCCCCATATGGCCGCCGCACAGCCTTCCCGCTGCTTGCGAATTAATTCCCCGACACCTTTACATGATGGCGGCCCGCGCCTGCGTCAATTCGCAAGCAGTACGGTCTCTCTGTGCCCCCCCGCCAGGCTGTGGATCGTGGCCCCGGGGGTGGTGATGCCCAGCAACAGCAGGGCGACGAAGGCGCACCCCCATATGGCCGCCGCACAGCCTTCCCCGCTGCTTGCGAATTAATTCCCCCGACACCTTTACATGATGGCGGCCCCGCCTGCGTCAATTCGCAAGCAGTACGGTCCTCTCTGTGCCCCCCCGCCAGGCTGTGGAATCGTGGCGGGGGTGGTGACGGCCCAGCAAACCAGCAGGCGACGAAGCGCACCCCCATATGGCCGCCGCACAGCCTTCCCGCTGCTTGCGAATTAATTCCCCCGACACCTTTACATGATGGCAGCCCGCCTGCGTTCAATTCGCACAGTACGGTCTCTCTGTGCCCCCCCGCCAGGCTGTGGAATCGTGGCGGGGTGGTGACGGCCCAGCAACAGCAGGCGACGAAGCGCACCCCCATATGGCCGCCGCACAGCCTTCCCGCTGCTTGCGAATTAATTCCCCCGACACCTTTACATGATGGCGGCCCGCCCTGCGTCAATTTCGCAAGCATACGGTCTCTCTGTGCCCCCCCGCAGGCTGTGGAATCGTGGCGGGGGTGGTGACGGCCCAGCAACAGCAGGCGACGAAGCGCACGCCCCA